>BMAV01024088.1:0-45978 GCA_019973955.1 Trichonephila inaurata madagascariensis
GTCCCCTGGCTGGTAAACCCGGAACGGAAGGGGTGCGAAAGAGACTAAAAGGGATATTGAACTGAAATTAGAATATACCCTTTTATTTATTATTTTGATAATTTTCTTGTTGAAATAAATAGTTGAGATCGAGAGAAGTCATTAAAGGGGATAATTTCGCCCATTTTGGAAATATCGGAAATACTAAAATATATCGATTACGTCTTTTTCGATATAGATAGGGGCCAAACAAACACATCACTATCTCATTTGGATAATTTGATATAATTGATTTAATCGACCAGCTGGTAAGCGTTTTATAGTTATTAACTTGGCACATATGGCATGGAGACATATTGATCAATAAATTTTTCCATGTACGGAAAAAAAAACGTCCGGAAATGAAAAATTTTAAATCTCCCCAGTGCCCGGGGTTGGTTTGTAAATTGCAGGATGCTGTTTCATAGATTTTTGGAATGTATAAGTTTTCACCAACGAGTTGCGTGTTTCGCATAAAACAAAAGTCTTCAATTAGAGGGTCGGGCCCAAATTCTCACATATCGTTGCTTAAAAGAGTTATCTTCCGGGGTTTCTAAATATCTATAGTTTAACCATCGGGGCACTTTGTTCTGTTATTAACTGTTCCGAAGTAAGTACTAAATCTCTGATTATTGCACAATTAATTTTTTCTCCTATTATACTTTTACGGGATTTTTCGATAAAACATTAGCCAAATATTTAACTTCCTTTCTGAACATCAAAAATTCCCTTTATCTACCTTATTATCTTCAACCAGCAATTTTGAATTCCCAACGTTTTGATAAAAATCAAAAATAATCCGATCCACTTATAAAATAAAACCTAAAAACATGGGATTCCAAAATCCGCAAAATGAAATACTCAAAACCCAAATTCTTGGTTTTGAATTCAATTCTAAAATTTATATTTTCATTTTTTTTTTATATTTTAAATTTTTAATTTTTATAAAAAATATTTTTATTTTATCTTCCGTAAAATGATTTATCTTCCCGGTCCCCCATAGGTTTTAAAAAAATGTGTTTTTTAAATAAAATAAAACGTGGGGAAGCTCTACGGGGATATAAAACGGAAAAGTTTTTTTTGGTATACCCCCGCCGATTCCTTTTGATTATGAACTTATTAACTTTCAAACTTTCAACGCCCCCCATCCTATCGCCCGACTGAAATTTTCCTGAACCCCTTTTTCTACGGTCCCTCTGTTAAAATTATTTTTCCCAAAATTGGACCCCCTTTCTTGAATCTCTGATCATCATTTGAAATCTATTCCTCCTCCGGACCACCTATTATTTTGAGGCTATTCTAAAGTACCTCTAAAATCTTTTTCCCATTATTTGGTCTACGCCCAACCTCAAATTTCTCCCGTTTCTGGATTAGCATCAAAAATTTGGCATCCTATGCGCGTTTTTACCCCGTCTTTCCCATTATCAATATTCTGCGAACCCTTTTAATTTGTAAGAATACCTTCAAATTTAGCTAATATTTCCAAAAAATTGTACCGTGTTCGGGGAAAGCGAACTTCCACATAGTCCTGGGCTTGTGGTTCGAGCTAACAAAATTTATCAACGTTCCGCCCAATCCTTAGCTCTAAACCTTATATATTTTTTTCAAAACGTAAACAAAGTCTGTTTGGGTTTCCCGATTTCTTTCCTGCTGTGACGCGAAAACCTGCCCCTTTTTTCTTTTTTTTTTCAAAAATTTCCCTTTTAACTGGGGAAACCGGGTTTTTCTTACACCCGATCCCAAAAATTTGAGTACCAATCTTGAGCCCTTCCCCGAGATGACTTTTCAAAAAGCTACAGGTTACTTTTATTTCAAGTAATTTTATTTTTATTATCTATAGCCCGAGAAACAGTAAATTCTGACCCGAAAAAAACATTTGGTAAAATGCCAAACCCTCCCTTTCCTAACCCAAATTATAAATATTGTTCGGGGCCAGGACATAGCCACTGTCGATAAAACAGGTCTTAGGGGGTTTCCGGGGTTAGAGGGGGGGATTACGGGAAAGGGTGGACATTCTATAATTCCCAAATTATGACTTTTTTTAAGAATTTTAAAATTAAATTACTTATATAACGAACAAACTTATATTTGTGGAATAAACCAAAAATACGGCCGTTTAATCTTTAGATCGTGCAATTAGATCACTTATCAAAATATAACTAATTATCTCCATAATCTCAATTCAATAATTTATAGCGTTGAATATAATCCTCCTACCTTGGTTGAAGGCTCAACGATACTGATACTTTCAGGTAGACTAATGTGTTTTCGCAATACTTGCTCCTTGTATATAAAGCGAGGGTGGGCGTCCCGCATTCCTGGTGGGCCCGGCTAAACACACTTCCAACTGTTCCCCCTAAGTTTCTAAGATTCCCTTTTTGATTCCCCAAAACTTACTATCCGTTTAAAGGTTATCTTATTTGCATTGTTGCTTCGTTTTATTTTGGGATTTGGGTTAAAAAAATTTTCCCATTAATCTGGCCGTCAAAGAACTAGGAGTTATGTTAGCAGAAGAAGGGAGATGTCACAAGGTGTGGTGTAAAGCGATAAGTTCCCATACGAGAAATTTTTTGCAAATCTTTTTTTGCAGAGGTGTTGCAAACTTTTCGGGCTCTTTTTTTCTTGGGACTGGTTTTAAATTTCCCTTTTATCGGAAAAAAACATGCCTAGATAGTTAACTGAATTTTGGGATAGCTGCGTTTTAAACACTTTAAAATTTTTAAAATTTGGGCCCTTTTCTTGTTTTTAAATGTTCGACGTAAAAACTGCAATTTTTTTCCAGGTGGTAAGTAATATACAAAGTAAGGCTTTATATCTTCATCTTCAAAAATTTCATATTGCCTTTTGAAATTTTCAGGAGAGAATTCACGCCAAATGGAAATTTTTATAAATCTGTACGCCCAAAGGGTGTACAAAATGTGGTTGATATGAAGATTCTTCATCTAATGGTAATCCAAAAAACCCTTTTTTTGATCAAAAAATGTAAACACTTTACCACCTTGCAGTTTTTTTAATTATGCATCTACCGTAGGGTTGGGGAAATAGGTCTTTAAAAGCCCTTTCAGTGGCCGGGGATCAAGACAAATTTTAATTTTTTAGGCTAGTCGATTACAACCATGTTGCTCACCCACTCAGTTGGCTTTAAATTTTTCTTTTTTTATCCTGTTTACCATTTCTTAGTTCTTCTTGATTTTTGTTATGTATAAAGAGGCACTTTAGAGGGCTCATGAGGAACGATTTTTCTTTTAATTTTAAATTTTTTAAATTTTGTAAGTCTTCCTGTACCAGTGAAAAATCAGAAAATTCTTTAAAAAATTAACTGGATTTTCAATGGGACTTTTATAGATCATATTCAATCTCTGATCAGCCCTAATTTTCTGCGGGTTTTCAAGGCCAAAATTGAATGAATTTCGAATAAAATGTATTTTTTTTCATCCCTTTTTAGTTTCACAGTTGGGGTAGACTCCCCTAGAATTTGAACTCTGTTATCACTGTATAAGCACAGCAATTCTAATTTTTTTACTACTGGCTTTTCAACCCATTTTAAAAGTTCATTAATTACATTCATGAGATCCAGTATCCAGTTTAAACGTTAAGCATTTTTTTTTTACAAAATTTTTTTTATACCACACACAAAATTTGGGTTCTTTCCGGGCCAGTTTATTTCGACTTCAGTTTTTCCCCCAAAATAAATAGAATCAGAAATTTTGCTGTTTCTTCCATAGCATTCATTCTTCGAGAGCCATGTTTTCTGTTTACTTTGGGGTTCCGCACACTTTCCCCGTGATTTTTTTCCCTCACAATTTCGAATTTAGTTCCGAATGGGACATTTTTTTTCTCATGTTTTTTTCCCCCCATTGCAGTTTAACTCATTTTTTTGATTATTGATTCTGTTCCATAATTTTAAAATTCTTCAAAGCCCTTCACAGTAAAATTTTTTCGTTCATGACTGATGCTTGCCTTACTGTTTCAGGGTTTTACATTCACTACCATCCCGAGTGCCCTGGCCTTTTACTTGTTTCTCTAATTAATCTTTCCTGAAGCTTTGTCCCAAAAGTCCTTCAATTAATTTATCTCGAAGCAGGGTCTTGTGATTCACCATAATTGCATTTTTTACAACAGCGTTATGAAACCTAGAATAATAATCCGTAAATTTTTCTTCTTGTTCCGTTTTATTTCCAAGAACTTGAAAAACTTCGTTTTTATAGTCCCAAAAAAATATTTATCAAATTCCTGAAGCACTTTTGCAGAGTCACACCCCCACAAACCCTCGTTAGGCTTAAAAAAGTCAAGCTGTTTTTTTTAATTTTCCGCATAAAAGACGGAATAGAGCAGTTTTGTTTTTTCTGGCGCTTCACGTGTCGGGGCTTCCCAAAAAATCTTCAAAATCTTCTTTCCAAGTTCCAGGATTCCCATGGATCGTACCCGCTTAAATGCTGGAAACGTTTGGGAAATTTTCCATTTTAAAACTTTTTTTAAAAGTCTCACGCAAATTTTTAAATATTTTTGTAGAAAAACTGGAATCTTATTCTGACACCAAAAATATTATAGCAGAACCACAGGATGTTTTTGATAGTTATTTATTGTTTTTTAGGCTACGTGATGCTTCATTTTTACATGGGGAAAAAATGGCGTCCTCTTATTAGATTACATAAAGTAAACAAATAGATTTCATCAGTGGCGCCATCTACTAAAAAGAAAGCAATATCTAACAATTACATTTATTATCTGAAGGGAAAAGAATTTTTTTTTTTCATTCACTAACTTATTTATATCAACAATTTTTTTTAAAATTTCCATTTTTTTGAAAAAAATATAAACGAAAAAGAAAAGTTATGAAAAATTTAAATATAAAATACCGTACTGCAAGTATATATTCGCTTCCCAAAATTTTATCTTTTAACATTACACCCAAAAAAAAAACAGTATGAAATAATCTTTTGTTGAGTATAATTAATCAGCTATGAATAAATATAATGGAGGAAAATTCAGTAAAGTATTTGAATATTTCGAAAAACATGAGTGATTATCTCCTTTAGAAATTAAGATAATGATAGAGATAAAACAAATAATATATTTAGAATAATAAAATATATGTAATTTCTGGATTAGATAAATTATTACTTTCCTTAGTAGATCAAAAAATTAAAACTACGTGTAATTTAACATTTATGTCTTGTATTTGTAAAATTAATGTAATTTACCTTCATATTTAAATGATAATAATTCTTTGCTTTAAAAAAAAAAAACTTAAAATTGAACGGCATTGAGAAATGCATAAAGCATTTTAAATCTGATTTTGATTAATTTTTTTTTTCAAAGTGAATTCGAGAAATCGTTAAGATTACTGCTGAAACTACCCTGGTAATATATCCAGAGAACATAAGCTTAAAAAAAAATGAATATCAGAAATGCAGTGTATTACTACGCGGAATTTTTTCTGTGGACAGAAGCAAATCGCATATGGTTACTGCAAACCGGTTCCTCCCAAGGATACGCCTTGGCAATCCACCTTTGGCTAGAAAAGAAGGATTTGGCTGTGGAAAATTCCAGCCCCCGTATGAAAAGATTTCCCAAACTGACTTTTTACTTACAGAATAAGCTTAATAATATAATCTAAATATAAAACATCAATTATTTTTTTACTGTAACTTTCTCCAAAATTTTTTTTTGAAAAAGGGTATCGTGTGTACTGTATAATACTGTATGTTTACAGAGCGTGTGCACAAATAATTCGTTCTTTCTTGTATATAGCTTCATTAATTCAAAAGTGTAAATAACCTCATTTTATCCTGCGTGTTGAGGAAAAAATAAAAGATATTGAAATCGAAATCGAAACTTTATCGAGTCACAACAATAATGTTGTTTGTTCAACTTGCAATAGAATCAATGATTTGGAACACATTTTGTTAACTTGCATAAAATATACCTATCACAGAAATGATTTCTGGAGTATATTAGAAACAGATTCCCGAAGTACTATCACCTTCAGATAATTTTTGGAGAAGGCAGTATTAAATAAAAATGAATTCAGAATTTTTTTTCAGCACTTGAAATATTTTGATATTTATTGATTCGAAAAAATAATGCCTAAAAAAGGAATAATAACCTCTATCCATCATCATAGAGTTATCGTATGATTGTGATCAGGAGAAATAGCCTTTGTTGCTCCTTATCCCACAAAACGTATAACTGTAACTGTATCTTTAATGACTACCAAATGGTCGCGTTAAAATGCTTTGTGTTTTGATTAGATAAGTGAGTGAATGAGGGATTTTTTGGCGCAAGATTGATTTCGATTAGAATTTTTACCGGTTCTCTGTAAGCATAAACTAAAGTTTTAAATAAGTGTTTTTTAACATGGTTTTATAAACACGGAACTGTTTTAAAATTAAAATTTTAGGACATTTCTTGCTTTGTAATATTTTAAAAACCAAATTTTTAATATGTCTTTTGCCTTACCTGGACCAAGCGGATTTTTTGTTGGTGAGTTGACGCTCTAGTATTCATGAAGATTAGTGTATATTTCTAGGGTTTATATCAATATTAAGGTGACCAACCGTCCTCTTTAAGGGAGGACAGTCCTCCTTTTATAGGTCCTATCCTTCCTCGAAAAGTGTTCTACTTGTTCTCCTTTTCACTATTTTAAAACTGATCTGTTAATCTCTATTCAGAGATGAGAACCAAACATGTTTCCAATATGTCGAAGAATGGTCTGAAATATCACAGGAAATAATAGTTTTCAATGGTGTTTTTTGACTTCATCCCAAGTAAAATCGGCAGACATAGGAAATTGTTTAGAAAAACAGAGTTCTTATCGAAAAAAATGCCTGATATTAAAATCGATGACAATTGTCTGTTTGAAGAAATTCTTATTTCTTCATACAGACAATTGTCATGGATAAATTTGAACAACTGGAGAATCAGCATTCTGAAATTGATAAAAGAAGGGTGGAAGTACTTAACTATTTCAAAAATGAACTCTTTCTATGTGATAATTTAGTTATTCTTGTTGAATTTATGTTGTGCTGCCCTGAAACTAATGCAGAAGTTGAAAGAGTTTTTTCAGTTGGTAATGATTTTTGGACAAGTGAAAAATCAAGATTGAATGGATATTTTAGCTGCAGTACTTACCATAAAATTCAATATGAAGGATATTTTTTGCTTCGAAATTTCTGATGTATTAGAAATTGATATATTGACAAAAAAAATATTCAATGGGAAAATACTTGTTTAAGTAATTAAAAGGAATGAAAACGTAATTTTATTTGAATTAATAAAATTTTCATATATTTATGCTGTAACTTTTTCTTAAATTTTTCTTGCGCGCCTGTCCTCCCTTTCATCGTAAAAAAACTGATCACATTATCAATATGTTTCTTAAGATAGTATGAAATTGAGTTGGAGTTTTGAATTTGCCTCTCCATTCTGTATAATTACTAATCCCCCCCTTTAGATTTATAAATATAATGCGTATATTCATTTTCTGTGTTGATGCCGTCTCTCGAAAACTGATACTGCAAACTTAGGATAGGCTAAATTTCTTGTTCTGAAAACTATTTTCTGTACTTAGAATTTATATAATTATAATATTTATACTATTTGAAAAGTGTTATTCTCAAATTAGTTACTTCCAGGGCTGCTTTTCCCTTTAGGCATGCTAGGTACATGCCTAGGGTGCAAAAGATTTGGGAGCACAAAAAATTGGAGGACGAAAAAAGAGAAAAAATTAAAATGACAGCAAATGTACTACACTGCCTATTGAATCATGAGAGAAGTATTTTTGCCCTTAAGAGAGTAAAGACTGAAATGAGATCTACTATGGAACAAGAAAAGTTTAACAGTTTGATGTTGCTATACACTCAAAATGATATTGTTTTGGAAGTTGATTACAATTATGTCATTAATGATTTTGCAATGATCAAAGCTCAAAGGAAACTTTTGTTGTACAAGTACTATGACAGTAACTCAACACAGAATAAGGATGTCTAAAAGTAAAAGGTAGTAAAACCACATAAAAGATGATAATTAACAAGTTTATAACAGTTCATACAATAATATATACTCTATACTGAAATTGCAAATGATTGCATTAACTTGCCTTACTAATTATAAAAAGGAGGTCTGTGATGCTGTGAGGTGAGAAATGTGTGTGTGTGTGAACAAGAGTGGTGAAACCATGAAAAACTATCCTTTCCTTACAGTTGCCAGCTCAGGACACAGCGGGTCTGTGGGTGGTAGCAAAAAGAAAAAAAAAGAGTAAGAGTTTTTTAAAAGAAAATCCCTACCAAACCAAAACTGGCAAGGTAAGAACTGAAGGACAAGGGTGGTGCTCTGGAAATAGCGTGCGTGTGTGTGTGTGTGGGGGGGAGTATATCAATTTGAAGTGCCTAGGGTGCTGGGGAGGTTAAAAACGGCCCTGGTTACTTATTTTTTTTCTAAATTCTATTTAGTGCAAATAAGATATATCTTTTTACTCATTCTTATAGTAATGTATGATACTGATTGTGTGAGTAACCTAAAAATTTTAAATTAAAAGTGATGCAAGAATATATTTGAGTATCTCTTGCTTTGATAATATTGTTCCTTGGGAGTTTACATCATATTCCTTTTTGCAGAATTTTAATTTAAAATTAATTTTTAAATTGTATTCTTTTTTTAAAGTAAAGAAACAAATGCGTCTTTTAGTATGATACATCTAATGCTGATTCTCAAGGGCTTATTTGTTATTGTTAAGTGCATCTCATCTAAGTTCCATATTCTTACATAACTAATACATATTGTTCTTCTTTCAAAAATTGGTATTTGATGGGTACTAATTTGATATCAGTACGCTATATGCCAAGTTGTTGGCATTCACCAAGTTGTGCAATAACATTACAATATGTGTACCTGGATTTTTGACTTTTGTTCTGTGGTTGCCATCTCTCTCTCAATATTTTCTTTCTTTCTTTATTAGTGTGTATTTATTTGGAACTAATTTGATAACGGGGGTAATTGCGCCAAGTTCTGCTTGGCGTGATAAGGATCACGCCAAGCAGCGCTTGTTGCTGGATTGAAATCCAATATGGCGTCCTAGTGGTAATTTAATGGTACACAATAATTTAAAAGAATTGTTTTGAAATACATTGAAATGTATTTAAAATAAAGGATATAGGAAGAGATTGATAGTAAACTAGATCAATCAGTAAATAATGAATAACAATATTATCTAATAAAAAGTAATATGTAGTAATAATAGTATTATAAGCAGCATATAATAATCTGAAAATATTATTTTATCGTAATTATATATAATATTCATATAGTACGATTTTATAACAGTTATTAGAAATAATAATCATATAATATAATTAAATAGTAATTTTTTATTAAAAAGAATAATCGTCGAATTGTAAAAAAAATAAAAGTAATGCATAAGAGAACTCGTAATACATAACTATAAATAAACAACATAAGAATAGTTATAAATAAACAACAGAAATAGTTATAAATAAATAAGATAATTTTTATAAATAAGATAATTTTTATAAATAAATAAGATAATTATAAATAAATAACAATACTAATTATAAATAAATAACAAAATATGTAATAATATTTATAAATAAATGCTAAAAGAAACAATTATAAATAACGAATATTATATATAATTATTACACATAGTAATAATTGCATTTTTTTCGTTATAAATAAAATAATTACATAAAATGTATTTTAAAATTAATTTAGAATATCAATTACAAAGTAGTGAAAGCTTGCAATATGAAACTTGCACTGCAAGTTCCTTCAACGAATTTCATCGATTAAAGAACATAAAAAAAACATTTTTAAAACGAAAAGAAACGATTTATAGCGATAATGAAAAGCACAACACTTATTCTTTTAAGAAAAAAATATTCTAGTACTCACTCATTTTAGAAATATCCATATTCGAAAATAGCCCAGAATTATACAGAAGACGCAAACAATAGAAAAATTACACTGAAAATGGTTAAATTTTTAAAGAAGTCTTTTGAAATTAAAGGGTTACAGCAGAAAAAATGAATAAAAGTTATTTCTAATATACGTTATCCCCATGGCAACGACATCGACAGACGATAAAAATATTAAGGTAACCATATTGTAATATCGCCCATCTTGGTGAACATAAACAACTGGTTGGCGCTACTACCCCCGAAATCAAATTAGCACGGATAAGAAATTTGATGGCTGTATGCTTTGTTGTGGATCTTATGGTACAAATTTGGCATCACAATAGTAAATATCAGACATTCTTGGTTCAGTCCTAGGAGAGCCCACACACTTGCTGCAAATTGTGCATTTTCACTTTTTTTATTTTACTTTTAAGTAGTGCATTTTTAAATGTTTCTTGTTTGATGAAATTCATTACGGAATAGAACTAATTTGATATCAGAGTGCTATGTGCCAAACAGTGTTTATTGTCGAGTGATATGGAATCCAAGATGGTGGCCTAGCTGTAACAAATTGTCAGAAAAATAATTTTAAAGAACTGCTTTGAAATATATTTCAGATAAAGAATATATTGAAAATAACCAATATCATTCAACAGTTAATATCTTTAAAATATAATACTAATTATATATAATTATATTATGTAATTATGTTAATAGTCATAATATAACAATTTATATTTTTAATAAGAATTGTATTATGTATAATTATACTATACATAAAATAATTATGTGATACATACACATATTAAAATTATTATTAATAATGAATATCGATTAATAATTGCTGATAACTTGTAATATTCCCCAAACTGCGAGTTTTTTTAATCTATTTCATTGAACAAGGAATGTTTAAAATGTATTATTTAAAAGTAAAATAAAATGGAATTTTGCAATTTCCAGCAATAATTAAAAGCACAGCCCTTGTATTCTTAAAAAAAATATTCTGGTACTTATCAGTGATATTAAAAATATCTATATTTGAAAATAGTGCAAAATACAACAGAAGAATAAAGCAGTGGCTTGTGTGTGTGTGTGTGTGAAGAATTATTTCAATGAAAAAGGTTAAATTTTTAAAGAAATCAAATTAAAATTGTCTGAAATTAATAGGGTTACTGCAGGAAAAAAACAATAAAAATTAACTATAATATGTCATCCCCATGGAGACCACATTATCACATGATAAAAATATTGTTAACCATATTGTAATGTTTTCGCCCATCTCAGTGAACACAAACAACAATTTGACGTGTCGCATTTTGATATCAATTTAGCACCAAAGGAACTCACAGTTTTTGGAACATTGCAAGTTTTATGCTTGCAAGTTTTATTATTAATTGATATTCATTATTGACTAATTTTAATGTATGTTATATATTTATATTATGTATAACATAATTATGTAACAGAATTATTTTTATTGTATTATATAATAATTATTATTATATTACCTAATATGATTATTATGTATAATTATTGTATTATGTTGATATTAATTATTGATTGCTATTGGTTATTTTACTATATTCGAATTTCTCGAATATATTGAAAATGACCAAAATAATGAAAATTGTGCACCAACAGCTCCATTTGTTGTATTGCATATAAAGATAATTGTTTTTTTTTAGAACTTTTATTTTGGATACATATTTTACTTAATAATTTGTAACATAGCTTAAAATATTTTTTTCCTTCATATTTTACAATTTGTCAGCATTAATAATTAAATTGATCAGAATTAATAGTTAAATTTGTATACTGTGTTATGTATTGAAAATGCATCATTGAGAAGGAGTGGATGAAATGTGAATTTACTTGGCAAAAAAGAGACAGTGAATGAACAATAAGTTATGTCTTTTTTTAAATGATACTTGCAAAAGAAACTGAGAATGTCATCAGCTTAGTAAGTTGTAGGACCACCACATGGACAACAAAGGGGAAGCAACATGTTTAGATATAGGGTCGATGGGAGTGTAAAAATTGCTTCCTCTGGTGAAGTTCATCATTCCTTATCAACCATTTGCAATCATTCTTCTTCTGAACACGTCAGTGACAGGACATGCTATAGAAACTTCTTATCACATCTCAAATGAATTGGTGAGGGATTCTGGAAGAATGATGGCCAGGGATGCATCTGTACTTTTTGCAAAGCCCATTGACGGATGTGTGTAGTGTGGGGTTAAGTATTATTCTACTTGTAAAAGATATTGGGGACCAATGAAGGAGGAACTATCACCGGCTGTAAAACATCATTCACGTGTGGTTGGGCTGACATGGGACCTGCTATTGTATGTGATGTCTTCTGAAAACATGATACCATGTGTTAGGGTATCCCATACTTGCAGCCAAATTGGACTTGTTACTAGGTCGATTCTACACTCGTACACAGTGACTATCAATAGACAAACTGATTTCTCATTTACAAATGTGTAATTCAATAGCTCACATTGTTCTACTTGACACCATTGCAAATTGATTCATCTGTGTTATGGGGTCAATGACAGTCTTCTAAACGTAATCTATGAATTCAGGCCTCTAGCAACTAATAGATGGGTAATGGTTCTGATCTATATGGGAACACCACCTACACATTGGGGGGGGGGGGGGCCGAAAAAAAATTTTTTTTTTAATTCTCTACTCTGTGAAGGTCACTTAGCTATACAAAGCCAACTTTTTTAGGATATAGCAATTGAAAAATAAAATTTTTCTTCACCCTATCTCACTGCACCTCTTGCAAAATGGTGACTAAAGTGGCTTACAGAGCCACTACTTGGTAGATGCAACAATTTACATATGCTGACATTGGTCTGGTCTTACTGTCCCACCCTTCAAATGTTACACATTTCCTTGCTCAAACCATCTTTGACACAAACGCTGCACTGTGTATGCATCAAGGTTGATGTTGGTTGAGATTTGACGTGTGGACCAATCTACCCTTCTTGGTCCATTCACCATGCTTTTCTTAAAATAGTCTATTTTATGGAAAAGCCTCTTTTTTAGTGGCAACCTGGTATTTTCAATTGCATGTGTCCTCTGGGACGAGAAAAAATTTTCCTAGCAGAAATAATGGCACAAATATTGTCTTATTTTTCAGGTTCCTTCTTTTATATCTTACTAAACATGTGCTGGAGAGATGCATATTTGAATCATTCTGTGACATGTGTCAAACCTGAAATTAGCTTGTTACATTTTCGGTACTCATTTTCAATTGTGTATGAATCATAGCAAGTCAAAAGAGTTGCCTAGCTGAAAGGAGCATTGGAAATTATCATCTGTGTGTTAAAAAATACTTGAAAAATCCATGTCATGTTATAGAAATCAAAATAATTCTTTACAGTGAATAAATACTTTGAATCTAATTTTGAAAACCTGTTTTTTAGAATGATCTTTCTCCTCTTACAGAGCTTTATTTAATTTAGCATGAGCTTGTTTATCATTACATAATTGTTTATTCTTGAAAGAAAACTATTTTGTAATTTTTTGAATTAGTTGACAGAGTTTTTTCAGTTATTCATTTTACTTCCTAACTATCCCTGTCTTAGAAGTTACTGAAATATCTTACTAGCTTTTTAAGGGGGTTCACCCAAGTGACGGCATGTTTTTTAAGCATTTTTAGGGAATTTTTTTTGACAACCACTGAAAAGATAGAACTTTAAGCTTTTTTTTAATCATTTATTTATTTGTATTTTAAGAGTATGAATATTAATTTTTAGCCAAAAAAATATCCAATGAAATGTGAGTTATAGCGCTCTGAACACACCCACCTTGAAAAAATGGACACTCACTTCCTCCACAATTCCAGCTGATTGGCTTATCTGAAATTAAAAAAATTAATGGCATTTTAATCTATAAGCTTAAATGCATGGAATGGGCTGTATACAATTGAAAATGCCAAAAAATGGATTTTCGGTAGACCTCTGAAGAAAAAGTTTTGAATTTCACGATTCTTTTATGTTTTTGTTATTAAAAAATGGAAATATATTGGGAATTTTGGAATGATATTACACCATTCTATATATATGGCATCTATATGTGCTGAGTCTACCCTATAAATTTGAAGTCATTCGGCCAAACCGTTCTCGAGATATGATTGAGAAAAGTTTGAAAAACAGTTTTGAGAAAAAAAGTGTTTAAAGTTTCAAGTCTGGTTAAAACTAGGCAAATCTTAACTTTCCCTCAATCAGTGATGCCTGGTCCATAAAGTACTTCTTCCTCTTCCTCTTGGAATTCTTTCAAAGCATATTGTTCAGCTTCTGTATCAATTCTTTCTTGTTTAACAACATCACTTATGTGCCACTCAAAGCGTGAGATGAGTGTTTCATCATGTTTCTGTACATAAGTATGTGCTTTGCGACCACTGGAGCATCCCATAGTTGTCATTTTTAAGGAGTATTAAAAGTAATGATGACTATGAAGTTCCTTTGTTAAAGATACTGACAGATAAGTATGTTGCAATTTCACAATCTTGGGGGGGGGGGGGATTGCAGAGTGTAGATGCTTTGAAGCAAAAGTCCAAATCATTGAATTTATAGATTCGTTATTGTTTTGCTTCTCTGCAAGAAAGATAAATCACCTTTACATGTCTTACATATTACAGTTTCAGAAATAGTAGCAAATACTGAAACAAATTCCAAAATGCAATACGTGAAACTTGGAGCGATGGTGTTCATGCTGTTTTTTAGTTTTCTCGCAGAAGCTGATGTAAAATTAGTATTATTTTGGGTTACAATGGTTTCCTCTTAACTTTCGCTGTTTATTACGACCAAGATGAACATTTCCAGTTGTACTTTCTATTTGACTACTCATTGAGAAAATAAATATTTTGTAGCTGTTGTGCTCTTCGAGACTAAATCAAGACTAAAACAAGTTTGACAAAATATTCAATAACTTTTCCTTTTAAACCTGTACAAACTTGTCTATACTTGTATGAACGTATATTTGTATAGAAGGGTATCGGGTATTAAGCTGACTGTACACAATAGGCCCAGCCTTCGACTGCCAACTCGTGGCCGCGGTAGCTGAGTGGTCAAGGTATCAGATCGTGGCTAGCCTTGTCATGAGTTCGAGCCCTGTACCACTAAAGACCCGCTGTGTAGGGCAGCAATGCATGTTAAATCTGTCGAGAGCTGAAACGTCCTCCCGTTGGTGTGGTAGTTAGGAGGGGGGGGGCAGCTCAGGTGTTGTTCACGTCACTTGACCATGGTTCAAAATTAGGTGGTCCGTTGCCAAAAGCCCTTGTGTAGCTGAACAGTGTGTCATTAATATTCACTCACTCACTTGACTGCCAATTCAGTGCTCTGAATAGCTGCTTCTGCTGTATCTTTATAATTTCTTCGAGTTTTAAAAAATCACTTTGCCACCGTATTGTAGACTTGTTTAGAAAGCAATTTATGAAGAAAAAAAAAAATTCGAATTTTTGGACCCATCACATAAGTGAACTCATTTTAATGCAAAAGTGCATTGTAATATTAGTGAGCTATTGTGTTGGTTTGTTGACTGCAGGCATTTCATTAAATTTAAAGGGGATTTATAGTACATGCATATAATTATGTAGAAAAAAGATAATAAAGGAACACAAAGAGGAAGAAATTATTATTATTATAAATTTATTTTAAAATGACTAATCTGAAATATTTAAGAATCATCAGGTTGTTTAAGATTTCTTAGTTTATTCTGAAACTGTTAAAGAATAATTATTCTGATTGATCTTTTAAAAATATCCAGTATTCATTTTAGACCTGTGAAGGTAAGGTGCAAAAGTTTCTTTTTTTAATGTTGTCTCTCATTACATTATATGAGTTTGCTGTTTTAGGTTTAAAACTTGAGAAAATCTTATATAGGATGCATCTTTAAACTTTTTGTGATGAATAATTAACTTGTTCTTAAAATCAAGGTAACTTAAGGTGCTATTTTTAAAACTAAAGGACATGATTCTGCCAGACATTTGTAATAAACACAGATACAGCAGTGTTCAATATTATGTGTAATTTTATTTATTTTTTCTAATTAGAAAAAAAATAATGAGCATTTTTAAAACAGAATTTAAAATGTGAAATTCTCTCTTTTCAGAAGATGTTTTCACTCGAATGATGGACAATGAAGACGTAGAAGATAGTGAGAAATTTGATCTCCTTTTAAAAACATTTTTTGCCTGGTGTTCTGCCACCAGACCACATGACATGTATGTAATATTTTCATGGAAATTAATTTTTAATACTTAAATATTACCAGTTGATAATATTAATGCTTTGTGGGTATAAGATTTTACATTCCATTTTTCATTATTGTACTGTATTGTTTGTTCATTGTAGAAAATCGATATTGATCTACCGACCTCCATATTTTTAAGTATCAACTTATTTGACATTTAATTTTGTTCAAAACTTAAGACTTCCCCCTCCCCCGAATGTGTTCGTTTAGTACTTTTATTTTTTAGCTACAAACCCCCCCCCCACACATTATATCAAATGTGACTAATTTTATACCTTGAAATTTGTAAATTGAACAGATTGTGTCTATTTTAAAGGCTCCTTTTTCAAGAGAAATACAATTTTATGATAAGTGTTGAACTTTCTTATGTTTGAAAAATAACAAAAACAGTAACTAATTATATTTTTTAAATATTTTATTTAAAAAATATATTTTTGTACCTTGACTGATCAAACAAGTAGCTAAATATTTTTCTTCACAAGAGCTGTTTTTGCACCATCATGTAAATTTTGAGAAAAATAATTTTGCAAGAAAATTTCTGTCTCATATATTTTGAACTAAAAAAAAAAAGAACTACAGATTTTGCAAAATCCCTGCTCTAGGCGACAATATATTTGTTGTATGTTCAGGACTTGTTAAGCTCAACATGCAGCTTGTGCATTTGTAAAATTGAGCTAAACCATTGACTCAGACTATATGTTTGTTCCTAAAGCTATCAAGGCACATTTCAGTAAAGAAAAGGCATCAATGCTCCGAAACAAATTCGAAAATTCTCCCTTTACTCACTTGGTAATGAAAACTGCTCAGAAGTGGAGATATCAAGATAAAATGCTTGTTTACTTTGTATTCTGGAGTTGTGAGGAATACCCGAATTTTACAATCACTTTTTTACTTTATTTTGTTGTACTCCAACATGAACACAGCATTTTATTCTTTTGTATGACTGTATTTTGTGTTAAGTTCGTAAGATGCAATAGTTAATTTCTACAAAGTTCTAAAAAGAGATGTTCAAATTAAAGTTCTTTTTTCAATTCGAAGGTGAAAATTTTGGTATAATTGGTGTAGATGATAATTTTTTGTAGTTAAAAAGGAAGCAACAAACCACTTTATAGTGGGGGGGGGGAAAGGCCGCTGATTTTTTATTTGAATCAAAGCCGACATACCCAACACATCTATTGATGATAATATTTTGATCCAGTTCATAATAAATGTGCATGCTTGTTATTAAGTAGTGATGAATATTTTTTAGTTAATAGTTTTATTCCTAATTTCAATTTGAATTTTTATATGTTGAATGCACTTATAGACTGAATTTTCACTGTACACTAATTAAAATTTTTGTAATAATAAAAACAAATTGCTTTTGTTTTATACATATGTAAGATGGGTTTCAGTATTACTTTTTTTGCACAGCTTTTTGGGAAAATATTTAATCTTGTGCACGATTTTCTAAAGTTGTGGAACATATCCCCAAATCTACAATACGTCGCATTATTTTTTTACACACAATTTTTTTTGCATAGTTTTCTATGGAACCTAATCAACATTGAAAAAAAAAAAAGAGTTGGGTGTATTTGGATTTAGGAAGTCATTCTACATAAGAATCAACAGGAATGGTATTGGGCTTGTAATTTTTTTTCCCTTGCAAAGCAGTGTTATTAACATTTGTTGAATTTTAAATGAGTTTTTGAATTTATCTCAACAAAAAGTTCTAAAAAAAGCTGAATTCATGATATTTTTCATCAAGGCTCTATTTATTTTAGCAATTTTTCTTGGTACTAAAAAATTAATCCTTATTTATGAATTTAGAAAAGAAAAAGAGGGCCATTGTGACTGTAATTTCTTCTGTGTGCTTGTTGAATGTTTTAACAGAAGGTGGAACTAACTGGAAAAAAAACTTCAGTTCTTTTTTTGAAAATAAATTCCCATAAGAGAATTAGGATCACAATATATTCATGCTAAGTTTCAGTATTGGTAGTGGCTAAATATTAATTTATAGGTGTTACAGGATTGAACACACAAATATAAAAAATTAAATGTACTGATATTAATATTTAATGTGTAATTGTGTTTTTGTTTGAAAACTGAATATATTATCTGAATTTTATGTACTAGATTTGAGTGAATGATGACAAGAGTTAATGCATACATGTAACTCAAAACATTATGTTATGCTATAACTTACAGAAAGTACTCAAATTTTATTCATGTTACAATAATATGGCTTTATGATATTTTTGTGATATGATGGTATATTTATATTATATATCACAGTTGATTCTCTTTCAGAGCTGAAGGATACAAGAAGCTAACAGCTATTATTAACAATTTACAATTACATTGTTCTAAATCTGCAGAAACTCAGAAGGCTAATGCTCGTCAGATTGAAGCTTATGACGAGCAGTACGCTACAATTGGTTGGTTTAGAGGGTTTTTATTCTCTAAAATTTTAAAAAAATTTGCTTTTAGAGCAATATTCTGTGATTAAAAAATAATACTTTATTCATTTTTTTTATATTTTAGAACAAAATATTGTTGCTTTAAGAAAAGTTCATGCTAAAACTGCTCCACTGTTAAACCTAGCCAAGAAAGCAGGGGTGAAGAAAATGAGTTAGTAAAACATTTTTCACTATCCATAAAAAAAAAGAAAAAGATAAAGTTTTGATTCTACTTTGAAGCCTATACGTTTTATTTATATCTGAATTGTTTTATATTACTAAAAATTTTTAATATGCAAATGTGAAACATGCATGGAATTTTAATTTTTGTTAGTTTTTTCACTCATTTGTTATAAACTCCATTAAATAATTTAAATTTTTAAAACAAATTCACATATATTTGGAAAACTGCATTTAAATGAGTTCTTGAAAGGTAATTTTGAATTTTCTTATATATTTTAAATTTTTTAGTAACACATTTTCATTAAAAAATGCTAATGGTTTTTTTCTATTTTGGGATCTTTTTTCTGTGTATATATGTATTCTTTCTTTTCCCTTTTTTTCTTTACAAATCAGAATTTTAATTTAAATGAATTTGCAACAGCTATAAATATGTTCAAATAGGTAATTTGTTTGATAGGTTTTGTTAAGCAACTGTGATAATTCATTTGCTGTGTCTCTTTTTTAGCCATTAGTAATGCATGTGTGAAAATGCTATACATAAAGATTTATTTATAAAGATATATTTTGCTGATTTGGTTGTCAAAATCACACCTCTTAATACTTAGTATTATATAGTTTATTTTTTATTGTACTTAAATGACTACAACTTAAAAATACTAGACACCAGAGCTTAATTCATTTTTTTGGTTTTTTTCAATGGAAGAGCATGTATACGAACTTTTGCAGGCTAATTAATTAATTTGATTTTCAGTTTCTGCGTTTGAGAATTATTTGTCATAATGAATTTGAAGTTTTATTTTGCTAAGTGGCAAGCATCCTGTAAAATGTAGATGTAAAAATATATTTATAATAAAATAGCTTCCAGTTGCTTAGTGTTTTAAAGGGTTGAGAGGGTTCTTTTCATGATAATTAGTGAAAAAATTGGTTTTTTAATTTTCATTAAAAAATAAACCATGACTCCTTCTACATGTAATGTAATTTAAATTTTTACCCCTAAAAAAATTAAAGTATTTTAGCCGTATAAACTATGGTATTTTTTGTTTGCATTACTTAAAGATAAAAGTGTTTACTTTAAGTTGCAATTTCTCGAAATTGTAAATTATAACACAAAAAGAACATTTTTCAAAATTCTACTCATCATTTAATTTTGAAACTTCTGAGTGACTTCCCCCTGAAGTCACTCCCTCACTGTCCTGCCTACCTAAGGGTGTGGGAGGAAACAAAACATGACCAGTTACTTCCACAATAATTATTTATTATTATTCAAGCACACTAATCAACCACAAGTTAAACCACAAGAGGATGCCTTAGGAGTGATATAAAGAAAGCACTAAACCTTGAGTGAACAAGTACAAGTAAACAGTTCAGTTTAACCTAATCAATCTTAGACTAAAATCCCAATCCACTAATTTTAGTGTAGTGGCAAACTCAAGTTATGTAAATCAATTAAATCTCACCTTCGTAACACTGCAACAGATTCCCTGATCCTTCTCCCCTACAATTACCAAACTCTGTCTATATATACTCTAATTTACATATCAGGGTTTCTTCTTGAGAGGGATGGCTGTGAATTAAGCTTGAATGCAAGCCCAAAGATTCCCCAAGAGGATTAGTGTGAAGGTCATATAAAGACCCGTCACAACTCTCTCTGAGAAGAAAACATGATCCATTTGAGGGTCTTAATGACCCAAAAGAAATTACGTTGGAAAAAAGTTTGCACTTAAACTATCAAGAATTCTCTAACTCAAAATTAGCATTGACTCCTTCATAACAATACGCTACTTTAAAAAACACTCCAAAACTACTAGCTCAAAAATTTATATCACTTGTAAGACCTCCAATTTTACAATCATTATTTAAGGTGTACCCCCCATTTGGGTGAAGACGAAGGGAAAACCTCCCCAAGGGAAGTTAAAAACCCGGCCGTACACAACACGTCAAACTTAGATATTCTAACAATCATCGTTATTTTACATGATTCACTCTCTTCATCACAAAAAAATCTTCAAAACATCAGGCTCAGCCACCCTCAAATGAGAACTGGATCAGTGGACGTACAAAAAAAATTTTCAACACTAGATATGTACACAGACAACATTGAACTGGCACACATAAGTCAAATGTCAATTATTTTTAAATACATAAACATACCATCTGGTTTTTCAAAAAACTCCCATTCCATTTTCGCAGCACTATAGTATTATGGTTAATTTCGTATCTATGCCACGTCCCAAAACCAGATATATACTAATATATCTATCTATACATGAATATACAAACAATATATACAAACAATACAAGGAATTCTCGTCATCCCAGCTAAGTCTCAATAAGTAGTATACAAATGCAATCATACAATTGCTTTCCACACTTTGGAATAAATTTACACATACAAAAGTTCATTTTTCACACAACCAGAAAAATGCACTGCAGTGTAGTGTAAAACTTTTGTACGATAAAAAACTTTAACTTGCAAAACTTGCTTAAACTAAAACTTTCAAAAATTCACCTGACTACCTGTCAGTAAAAAATAAATGAAACAATACAACCTGGCTAAAGCTCTTTCATCTTTCTGCTATGTCTCCAATATGGACCTCTAGTGATGTTGATCTTCTGCTTCTTAGACTCTCCTCAGGCTCCTGTTGACCTTGTTGTTTGGACTGTCGACGATGTTTGAAGTGGTACGGGCTTGGTCTTCTGAATTGGTCTCTTCTGGACCGGACTGGTCCCTCCTGGGCTTGCACTGATCTTCCAGAAGGTCGAGAACTGGCTTTCCTGGTGATGTCTCCTCTGCTCCTGAGATGGTATGGGTTTGATCTTCCTTGCTGGATCTGGCTTGACTGAAGTGACCTTTCCTCCTCTGGACCTGGCCTTGAATCTTCGGCTGGAACCTGTCCAAAGTTCTCTTTCGTTTTCCTGCCTCTCTTCTTAACTCGCTCAGTTGATGCATTGGATGTCAACTCTCTCTTATGGGCCTCCCTGATTGGTGGTCTTCTTTTTCTGTCCGGTCCCTCAGACAGTGATGAAGGAACCTTTCTCTTGCATCTCCTCACCTCCTGTATTCTCTTTATGTACTGCTGCTGCCTAAGCCCTATTGGAGATTCATTCGAACCACTAGTTCTTTTGCCCTTATTCACCCATTGCTCTCTCCTACCACTTTTATTCCCTGCAACACTTGTCTTTTTCCTCTTTTCTACCTGCCTTTCACCAGACTCACTACTCCCAAAGCCCTGCAACCGATCTAACCTAGATCTACTCCATTCCGAACTATTTGACTGATCTTCTGATCTTCTGCTAACTGAACTATCAACATCCACCACACCCCTCATCACTTTTTCTCTGATGGTAAATTCACACTTGGTCTATATTAACAGTTGTTCTTCTACCCGCCTTCCAAATTACAACATTATTATTTTGAGCACTCAAGACTCTACAAGGACCTTCAAACTTTGGTTTGAAGTTCACCACCATCTTTTTACTGGCAGAGCTTATGGCATGTGTTTTGATAAGCACTAAATAATTGACCTTAATGTTAACTTCATGTCTCCTTCTATTGTAGTACTTCGCCCATTTTTCGTGTTTATTTCTAGTATTCTGCCTAGCTTCCCTAAATAATTTCTCAATATTGCCCACTACGAATTCTGTGCCGTCCCTCACCATCACGAGTTTTTGAAATGGGGTAATAAGCTTTCTGCCCAAAAATAACTCTGCTGGAGTTTTCCCTGTGGTCTCGTGAACCGCCGTTCTCAAGGTGTAAGCAAATTTGTGTAGGAACTGGACCCTAGTCTCATGATTATCATTTACAAAACTGACAATCATTTGCAAAAAAATCATTATTAACTCTTTCCATTCTATTAAACTTGGTTTTATACACAACAGTTTTGACATGATTTATGCCTAATCTATTACTTAAATGCTTAAAAACCAGATACAAATTGGGGACCGTTATCTCTAATAATTTTTATAGGAGCTCCTTATAGCGATATATAATTCTCAAACAGGGTATTGGCAATTATTTTGGCATAAGCCTTTATGAGGGGTATGATTTCCAACCACTTCGTAAAGTGATCCGTTATTACAAAAATATATCTATATTTTTCAGGTCGCGATGCTGAGTAGGGGCCAACAAATCTAATGAAACTATTTCATTCGGATAATTAGTTACAATCGGTATTAAACGACCAGCTGGTAACGCATTTTTTTTATAATTACACTTTTGGCATATGTCACATGTCAAAACATGTTAGTATATAAACTTTCTCATATAGGGAAAATAACAAGCATCCTTGACGCATAAATAAGTTTTTTTCTTTCCTAAATGACCCACCATGGGCTTGTCGTGAGATTCGCATATTATCTCACCCTGCAGTGATCGCTGAATATACACTCTCATTTCTCCAAGAGGGGTTGCATATTTCACGTAAAATAACAAGCCATCTACTAATTTAAAATCCTTAGACCAGTTCCCATAGACTGTCGCATTAACTGAACTGTCATCAGGGTTTTCAAGATACCTATAAATATGACCTAACTCAGGGTCCTGCCTTTGTTCTGAAATTAATTGCTTTCTGGACGAAAGTATCAAATCTCTAAACACTGCACAAGCAATATTTTCGCCCACTGTACTTTCAACCGGATTCCTAGATAATACATATGCTACCACATTTTGAGCTCCTGGACGGTATTCCCATTCAACTTTAACCTCAGCTAGCTTGAGTGCTCATCTAATCATCTGACTGGATAAATTTTTACCATTGGTTAACTTGGTTAATGCTGCATGATCTGTTATCGCTTTTACTGGCAGCTGACCAAAGAAGGTGCGAAAGTTATTTAAAGCCCTGATAACCGCTAAGCACTCGCGTTCGGTTACTGTGTAATTTCTCTCCGCATTATTGAGCATACACAATGGGTCTCTGATCTTGTGTAAGTACCACTCCAATCCCAATCGAACTGGAATCAGTAAACAACTCGAATGGCACATTAAAATCTGGTAATTTTAGTACCGGTGCTTCAGTAATTGCACGCTTAATAGACTCAAAAGCTACCTGCGTCTCCTCCGACCAAATAAATTTCTTATACTTTTTCTTTAATTGATAAAGGGGCTTGCAGAGATGTGCATAACTTTTATTAAATTTTTGATACCACTGGGTCATGCTCAGAAACTTTGACACTTCTTTAGAATTCTTTGGAGGTTTAATCTCTATTATTGCCATAACCTTAGATTTATCCATGGTAATTCCATCTGTGCTAATTACCAGACCCAAATATTTTAATTTCTCGCAACCAAAATTGCACTTATCTTTGTTCAAAGTCAACCCTGCTTCCTGCAACAACTTAAATACCTCCCTTAAATGTTTGACGAGGTGTGCAAATGATGGAGACGAAATATAAACAATGTCCATAAATACCCCCCACTCACTAATACTGGTTTGAGTATTATATCTATTGCTTTCTGAAAATTCGGGGCACCTCTCGAGAGGCTGAACGGCATGTGCTTAAACGCACAAGTGCCGTTTTTTGTCATGAAAGCCGTTTTAACTACATCACTGGGATTTACTGCCAACTGGAAGTAGCCGGACCATAGGTCTAATGAAAATCCTCAATAAGTGGCTAGGGATATCTAGCATACCTAGTTATTGTGTTAAGCTTGCAATAATCTACTGCAAATCTATAAGCTTTCGAATTATCTGGAGGTAATCTGTTATTCTTACCACACAATACAACAGGAGATGCATAAGGCGACTGAATCGGTATTATTATACCTTCCCTTAACATCTTGTCAACATGATAAACAATTATTTCCTGTCTTACCCTATTGTACCAATAAGGTCTCGAAATTACTGGTGGTTTATCGCCAGTGTCAATTTCATGATATAATACATGAGTGAGCCCCGGTTTATCTGAAAACAGCCCCTTCAAACTATTAAATAACGTTTTCAGTTCTCTCTTTTGGCTTTCCTTCAGTTTCGTCTTTGTGAGATCAATTTCTAAATTCTCCTCATCTATTGGCAATTCTTCAATTTGCGAATCCGGAATCGTGAATGATTTTTTATCGAAATTCAATGTAATTTTTGATCCCCTTATAAAATCGACCCCTAAAATACAAGGATATTCTAAATCCGCCAATATGTGAACATTCCACTTTTTCTTAAATTCCCAAATTCTAATCTGCAATTCTACCATTCCTACATTTTTACAACGCGTAATCTGTGCCGTCACGACCTCGGCGTGTGACTTTTAAACTGATTTGTAAAAAAAGTGTTTTTTGTATGTGTCTTTTGAGATAAACGACTTTTCTGCCCCAGTATCCCATGAAGTTTTTGTAAACATTTTGTTCAATAAAATGGGTACGTACGGTAGTTCAACAGGTGACATCCGCAGAGCAGCAGTTCTAATAGGAGGATTCACTTCAATTTGTGATTGATCATTTTGATCAACTCAAACCCTCAAACATTTAGATGAATACCATGTCTTCAGTCCCCTTGGTTAAAATTCTCACTCGGCACCCTATTTCTGAACTGATTCCGACCACCATGATACTTGAACCCATGATCCTTTCTGTTATTACGGTTTCTGTTCTCGAACCCTTGATTCACATTGTTCTCCTGTGGTCTATTTCTGTATGGTCTTTTATTAGTACCCCTCCTATCATTTTGTGGATCAAATACCTCTGCATCTTGCCAATTTCTATTCCTACGATTGTAATGCGATTTCCGCCGATCTCGTCTATCACTATTACTTGGGCCCTTGATTTCTCTCCTCAAGTACCTATCTTCATATTTCATGATCATTTTTAAAAGCTGAGATTTAGAGTTTGGATTTCTGATCTCTAAATATTCCATCAACTGTGGTTCGAGGCCAGCAATTGTGTGCTCCACTAAACTTTCTTCTGATATATTTAGTCTCAACCTTTTATGGATCTTTAGGAGGTCGTAAGTAAAGTCTATAAGTCTGACCTTTTTTTTTTTACTTTGATATGATGAATAGAGCCTGACTTCTAATTTTATCTTATTCCTAACTACTGGAAAATTTTCCGTTAACGCCTCCTTTAATTGCGCGAAATCAGTAGCTGTCCCCTGCACTAAAGAATATCCTGATACTTCAAACCAATCCAGAGCGCGTCCCCTGAGATGACCTTTTAGATATGCACAAGCCAAATTGCTAGGTGTCTCATAAAATTTCACATTATTTTCTATGCATTCTAAGAATTCATCCACATTTTCCGATCTGGAAAAAAAAAGTTCAAGCAAGACCCTAAATTTGGATCCGACTACTATCTCGGGGTTAGGGAAAGTCAGACGCCCTTGGGACAAACCTGTTGGGTGCCATTGTGAGCGACTTCCCCCTGAAGTCGCTCCCTCACCATCCTGCCTACCTAAGGGTGTGGGAGGAAACAAAGCATGACCAGAAATTTCCATAGTAATTATTATTTATTATTATTCAAGCACACTAATCAACCACAAGTGAAACCACAAGAGGATGCCTTAGGAGTGATATAGAGAAATCACTAAACTCTGAGTGAACAAGCGCAACCAGTTCAATTTAACCTAATCAATCTTAGCCTATAAAATACTAATCCACTAATTTTAGTATAGTGGTAAACTCCGTTCTTAACTCAAGTTATGTAAGTAAATCAATTAAATCTCACTTTCGTAATGCTGCAACAGATTCCCCGCTCCTTCTCCCCTACAATTACCAAACTCTGTGTTTATATACTCTAACTAATTTACATATCAGGGTTTCTTCTTGAGAGGGATGGCTATGAATTAAATGCAAATGCTAGCCCAAAGATTCCTCAAGAGGATTAGTGTGAAGGTTACGTAAAGACGAGTTACAAACTTTGCACATAAATTAATACTATATATTGAATTATTACATGCTTTTTTTTTGAATTATTATAAATAAAACTCATAAATTCCAAATGATTTGTGACTAAATTCAATGTAAAATGTTGTAGCATTATTTACTGAAATTACAATTTTCAGAATGTATAATTACCTTCAAATGTATTTATTCTGATAATGTTTTACTTTTTTAATTATTCATTAAAAGAGTAACACAAGTAGCTTATGATTTTTGCATATTGAGAAGATAACACTAAAATGTTTAGCCTATTGTTATTCTTAAAATTTTCTTTTATAATCTGTATGTATAGTTTGATGGAATAGAAGTTCACTTTTTCTTGATAATTTTATTCAAATTTAATGTTATATGTTTTCTTGTAACACATAGAATTATGTATTAAATTTTTTTCGACAAATGTAATTTTGACTGAAAATCAGTTTTTCTTCCACTGTATTTCTGTGACTTTGGAAGCTCTTGATGCTAATCATTGTACACTACTGGAAGTACAAATACTTGTGCTTTCCTGCTACAACTGCTGTTTAGGAAATCATAGTAGGATTAATTTGTTTTATATTTTTTCTTTATTTTTAGAGTATGATGGCATAGCAAAAATTATTTTGCAACTACCAGATCGTAAAGAATCAATGAAACAGTTGGAAAAAATTCAAGGTGAAATAGATATCCTTAAATTGGAGAAAGATGTTCTTTCTAACAAATTAAATGAACAACAAAAGCACTTGAGTTTACTTCTGACTTCTGCTATTGAAATGAAAAATAAGTTGCAAGGTATGAAAATGTTATTTAACCTGAATCACACATGTGACAAACAGCACTAACATATGTCATGCATCAGTTTGCAAAATTTCTGTAAGCTGTTGATGTTTTGCGATTTATCTTTATCTGCTTTTATAATTTTAAAATTTTGTGGCATTGTAGGTTTTATATCTTGATAGGAAATTTTCTTGGTTTTTATTTCATATATATTTCATTTTGTTCTAGTATATTTCATAGTCTTAAATTTAGGTAAGCTTATTTTCTATTTTGATGAACATAAATTTATCAGATTGTTCTAATAATATAGTTATACTATAATACCTCGACTTATATACGCTATCCTGACTTACACAAAATCAGAGTTACTTGATTTTCAAATCTCGTCGATTTGTCTTTTTTTTTCTTTCATTATTGAATCTCTGACGGAATTAGTGCCAGACCTTGATGAAATTTTTAATGAGATTGAAGAAGTTGTCAATCTCTTCAGGCAAATAAATTTAGTAGTTTATAGTGATAATGTTCAAGAATTGCTGGATTTCCAAAGTCAGGAGCTGACAATTGATGAGCTCATAGAAATGCATGAGCAATAACAAGGCATTGAAGAACTTGAGTCAACCCAGTTTATATAATTTGAAGATCGAAGTGTGTTGAGAATTTGACAGAAGGCCTCAGTTTAATTAAAAAGGAGCTACCAACTTTATAGAAAGTACAGATTCTAACGAAAGGCGTATTTTTCAACAAAACAAGGAATAAAAAAATTATTAGTATGCTTTGAGCAAATTTTGCGGGAGGAAAAAAAAAATCTTTGATCCAGCAGACTACTTCGTTAAATTTTATAGAAACCTTCTACATTAAGGGTGTCAAACTCAAAAGCCAATTTGGGCCAAATAAATAAGGTTTAACTTATTAGGTGATCCACAAAAAAATCAATATTCTTAGAAATGTAAGTTTATTTTGAATAAAACATTATAGTAAACATAAATAAAAAACAAGAAAAATGTAATGTTTACCTCCTGACTCTGGACATCTCTTCTATGCTACTATTTTTCCTATTTCGGGAGAAATTTTGATATTTTATTACTCATTATGTCCCGATATACTGGCCTTGCCGCAAAAATGTTCATTGTGGGCCGCGAGTTTGATGCCTGTTCTACATCAAAATAACTTTGGTTTGGGACTTCGTACTTGCATTATCTAAAATTTTATTGAACATTTTTTGGAAGTTATTTTCTTTTGTCTCCGGGCCCAATTAAAAATAATTTATATTTATTTACATGCGAAATTATACCCCAACTTATGCGAATTCGACTTGTGCGATTATCACTTAGTCCCACCTATCGTGTAAGCTCGGGGTATTACTGTACTCTTATATATCCTGTGATTAAATTATTATTTAGTATATTTCATTAACACAAGCTTTTCATATGTAAACTATTGTTTACCATGAGTTAATTCATATGTTTTGTAACAATGAAAATAAAGAATATTTTTTTCTTCAGTAATAGTTCTAAACCATCTGAATATGAAATGTGAATATGTAAATTCTACATTGTTTCAGATTGCTCACATTTTAACCCGTTTTATTCCAAATCATATATTGTTCAAATTTGAGTAGAATTATATATTCTAAAGTTAGTTAAACCTAAACAAACTAAATATAACAAAATTTGAAAAATTTATATACTTTATATAAGAAATTTGACCCATCCTATAACTGGGATAAAGGGGGTAAAATTTGCACTTGCATGTTTTAGTGTTCTGTTCAATGATGGAAAGCTATTTCTGAGTATAAAATTTTACTTTGTTTGATTAATACTTTCTTGTTAACAAAACATTTCACTTTCCAGTTAAATTTCACTCTAATTTTCGAGGAAAGGTCTAAAGCAAGCCTAACAAAGCATTTTGTTACTTTTGCCACAGTATGTTTTTGGTTTTTCTTTGCAGCCCTTTCTTTGACAATGAGGTTGTTTTTCTTGCTTTAGTAAAAAAATGACCCAACACTATCTTCACAGATGACTTTTGCATGAGAAGGTACACTTGAGATCCTAGGTATACCTCTCGTTCTTATCACGATATTTTTAGATAGACTGTTGTTACAACTTTCCGGGACTCCATCAAGTTTAGGGCTTCATTTTTGTTGAGAGTTTTGTGAATTATCCAGTAGTTTACCATAACCATATCCAGTGAACATATAAAGAGTGGCCAGTACCACTTTTTCCCACAAATTTTAGTGGAATGAAGTCCAGCCAACCAGTTGTGGTGATCCACACCTCCCATATATTTCTTGTAAGAATTTATCAAATTTGGCATTTTCATATAAATTTTTTCTTTGTGTTCTCTTACTCACCTCTTCACATCAAAGAATGGTTCTAAAGTGCTGAAATTTGTAGCAACAGGGACAGTACTCAGAGGGACAAGTCTCAGAGTTCTCGTCAAATGCAAAATCAGATGTCTCTTTCTTCGTCATAGACTTACATTTTTCTAAAGGATGTTCATGGTTTATCTGATTTTCTCGTATGGTTCCTGCAGCTCAAAAACCCTGTTACTAAGACTTTTTAAGAGATCAGTGTTTGTAAAAAAAGTTATCAAAATATAAAATGTAACTTGAAGGATTCACAAAATTTTCTGTTAGTTTAATCACAACCCTAATACCAAGAGGAGTATCATTTCTTGCATCAGATTCTTTACCGCAATAGAGAGAAATTTGTAGCAATATCCCTCGCTTCCACAGAGAGCCCAGAGTTTATATCCAAAAGGTACTGGCTTACCTCAGATAAACTGTTTCAGACTATTCCTACGGTAATACAGGATGATCATTTCATCAATACTTATATTTGCAGAGAATTGTCCAAATTTCATAAAATCGTGTATGGCAAACAATGACTTGACTTTGCGGTGATTTATTCTTTATCCAAAATGACTGATGCATTTTAGCTTTTTTTCTGCTCTTCATTGTCGAACAATTAGAGCTTGTGGATGGTTCATGCTGAAAACTATTTCCAGTTTTGACCTTCAAATACCCAGGGACATCATTTACAATAATCTCAATAGTATTAAGTGCATTCTCTCTCTCTCATCTCCTTCATCGTCTTCAGTTCGTTCAGTGGCATCTGGCAGTAACACAGCAATTTAAACATCGCTCTCATCTGAATCTAAACTATTTAATAATTCTAATGCTTCCTCTAACTTCAGGAACCTTTGCACTGACAATAACTAAGCAGGAGTTAAACATTAGAATGAAATTATTTTTCACTCTTTGTTATAGAGAAAGAGCGCTTCAATTGCATGCATATCGTCCCACTGTCCTATTTAGAGGACAGTTAAAAAGTAATTTGCTAAAACCTAAGAACAATACCACTCTAACTAACCACCAGGATCATAACAAAAGAGTACTATCACATAAAAAATACCCAGTCAAATGTCCAAAGTAAACTGAAAAATAATTCTGTAACCCCAAAGAAATGATACAAACTGTGCCCACAAATAAGCAATATTTCCAGAGGAAGGTGGAGTGAGGAGACACATAACTCATGCTGGAAGTAGTTAATTCATATCCCTATATAATCCTACAGTCAAAAAATTCACAACATACAAATAATGATTTCCACATGATATTTTTCAGCTGTCCTCTAAATAGGACAGTGGGATAAAATGGGTTATGATTCCCCCCAAATTGTACTTTTTCTTAAGTGTAAATATATCTACTCTGTTAAAATTTTTGGTAAACAAATGTAACTATCAATCTATGTATGTATGTGAGGCTATCTCTTCTCATGAACCACTGAACGTAGAAACATGCTGAAGGTACCTAAAGTTGGGAAATGATCTGAGGAAGCCATTTTTGGAGTGTTTAAATAGCTAAATTGTTTTTTGTTAATAATATATTTATTAAAAACGAATTTAGTTTGCTTCTGTCTGCCGTTTATCATGCAGAAGCCACTCATAAATGGCAGGGAAGGATTCTAGGTATTCCGTTGTTTTTAAAACTACTATCTTATTTTCCGTATCAAAATTTGACAAAAAGTAATTCCAGAATAAGATGCTGTTTATGTCGCCAGGTAAAGATATAATTTTTTTACAAAATAAAAATGTTTTGTACTTTTTATGATTTTTTCTAAAATGAGTTAATTTTGATGTGTTTTTAAGAAAATTTTTCAATTGCTTTGTATCATTGTCTAATTATTTTGATCAAATAAGTTTCCATACTGAAAAAGATCATACTTTGCTCTTTTAGAGTCAGTGATTTAAAAAATCAAGTACCAAAATGATTTTTCAAAAAATATTCAAAATTTGACTTAAACATTTAATAATTTCACCATTAATAAAAATAATTCCACGAAACTTTTTCTCCGTGTGTCGAACGTTATTTGTGTTTTGACCGAAAATTGAAAAATTAGCTTACAAATTTTTCATCTAATAGGTTTTTTTTCAAGGAGTTATGAATGCAGTTCTTTCCTTACAATTTTTGTTTAAAAATTCCCATTGTTTGTTATTGATATGTGAAGTTTGGTGGCTTAAACTTAAAAACTATGCCCTTCAAAATTGTTAAACCTCTTGTAGAGCTGTATTCAGTTAATTTCACCCTTTCCATCTTAAAATAACAAAAACAAACCAAGAATGTCATACATATTGTTAGCATACATCAAGCCTCCCTGAAGGAAAAAAGTAGCAAAATAGGGAATTTTATTTTGTAAAAAGAAAGGCGATTTTCCCATAAACTTAAAGCAGTATTGTTTTTCATAAAGAAATTTTTTTAATAATGTAATCATACACTGTTTTGTTGTGGATGGAACTAGATTTCTTTTTAATGCCATTTTTATAAGCTAATGGAATTTAACAATTAACTAGTACATAAATATTTCTAATCAATTTTATTATTTCAAATTCTTAGAAGGAAATTATTGTTAAAATAATGGATATGTTAAAAGCCCAGTGGCTGAGTGCTTAGTGCATCACGCTTCCACACCATAGGTTTGAGGTTCAAACCCTAGGCTGGGCAAGGTTGACTCAGCCTTTCATCCCTTCAGTGGGTCCATAAATGAGTACCAAGCTTGCTTGGGAACTTAACAATTTGGTTTTGCTTCAGATTGACCACCTGACCGGAACATCTGCTCATGCACCTCAGGGCCCAAGGTCACGAATATTGAGTTAGGCACAGTAGGCCTTTGCCCTCATGGGTTGTTGCGCCACTGAGTTAAGTTAATGAATATGTTAATTTAGTATAGTGTACATTTTTACTTCATATACAATTAAATTATTTTATAAAAATTTCTTCTGTTAATCAACCATTCTCTTTATTTATGGACATACTGAAAGAAACCATTGAAACAATACTCTTCAAAATAGAACAAAATGTTAAAATAATTCTATTTTTTTCAGATAGTATTGTTTTTTTAATGCTTTTTAATAAATAAATTTGTAGGCTTCTCTCTCATGTCTCTTTCTTTATAGTTATTTATTTTTTATCAAGCATTCAAACTTCCAGAAATAAACAGGGGTTTCAATAGCTAACAGAAAGAATTTTTTAAATAATTATTTAGTAAAAATGGATTTAAATGAATAATTTTTTAAAAAAATTAAGCAGTATTGTTTTTTATTATTCTTTACTTAATTATTTTAGAATAAAACCGTACATTGTCTGTTTTCTTCTGAATCAAACTGGATTAGGTTTTCGAGTCATTTTTATGCTAACGATATGTAACGATTGATTGGTAAATAAAAATTTCAGTTCCATTGTATTATTCCATGTAAAGTATTTATAGTTGAAATAATGAATATGCTTAGTTTTTGTAATATATTATACCAGAAATGTTTTCTTTATTGCTTTAAATGAATATTTTTCATTAACTAAAGCAGTATTGTGTTTTGTAAATCATTAATTGGAATTTGGAGGAAGGTCTTATTCATGGGGGGAGGGGGGAAATGTTTTGCACTCAAAAATGTTCATGCAACGGCGGGCTTAATGGAGGGAAAAGGAACCATCTGACAAGGAAAAGAAGTGAAGCAAATTTGGAAAAAGAGAATTTTAATGACTTAATTATTGAAATCGCTTACATCCCGCTCACACACAGCTGGCATCAAGAGGATAAGGGCAAATTCCCTTGGGGATAAAGTTATTTACTCAGTAAAAGCTGGAAGAAATTTTGAAAAAGAGTTGATGGCATATTATTATAGAAATCCCACTCACCTCTGGAAGTGCTGATATTAGGAGGGGAAGTGGAAATTTCCATAAGGAAAAGTTGTTTACTCGAGAAAGCTGTGCGACTCTGGGGCATGCAGCTAGTATAAATTTTAAAAATCAACTACATTTTTAAAAATGTATATGTCTTAAAAAGTAAACTACACAGATATAAGTTTTGATTATTTGAAGAACTTATGATGATAAATATTTTGGTGCAAATTATACAAAATATTATTTTTTTTTAAAGTGGGGGAAAAAGTCCTGAACACACTCATTTTTTTGCCTAATTTTTGAGTTTGATTTAATTTTTCGTTTTGTAATTATCAAAGATTATATTGAAATACTGTAAAATAGTACAGAATAAATTGCTATCTACTGTAGAAAATCTTTTTGAAGGTCAGGCATGGGGATTTTTTAGGTCAGTAATGTATCCTGTTACCATTCAAAGGTAGTCCACAAATAGTTTGTAGGCTTTATCATGAACACGCACGCACTATTATTTAAGATAGTACAATAATTTCATAAAAGAATTTAATCAAACACAAAATTAGTCGAAAAAATGATTGTGTTCAAGGCTTTTTGCCAATTCAGGAGTCCTTGTGCCTTTTGAAATATTATGTTGTGAAATAGTAATTCATAGTTGTTTTAATAAATTATTAGACTGAAGTAAATTAAAACATGGATCAAGCATTTCTGGCTCAAAATTTCATGGTTTATCACCAGTAGTTCTCGTGTTTCTTCATAGTGCAGCATTATCAAATAATTCTTTGCTCAGTTTGCAGTTTTAAGTTATGGCAGAGTGACAAGGCCAACACCTGAGCTGGCACCCCATTCTCCTAACTTTCACCTCTTGCCAATGGGAGGACTTTTTGTTCTATCAAATTTAGCATGCATTACTGCTAACTAATGGTAAATTTGCAATGGAATCAAGACTTAAACCTATGATTGAACTGAAACAAGCCACAAGTTTGTGATTATAATTACACAACTAATATAGCTGCAGAAGTAGTTGGAAAGGTCACCTTTGATTTGAGTTAAAAGCATGATTTCATTTGTAATTTGCATGTGATGTAACATGAATTCAGCACTTTGAAAAATTAAACTTTTAAAGATATTTTAAATTATCTGTAAAAAAAGTTAAAACTGAAAGTTTGAATGCATTAAATATTTTTGTAGTTAATATGTAATTACTTGTTTAATATCAGTATGACCTAATACTGTAATATTTCATGTATTTAAGATTCAGTAAGTTACTATTTTTTTGACTAATTGTCTGGTAATTTTTGTATATTTGTAGTTTTTTAAAAATCTAATTGGGTGTGTAAACAGTTTTATAATGAGGTAAAAAGAAAATTTTCTTAGTTCACTTTTTAAGATATTTATTCAGGTATTTTTTAAAAATATTAATCAAATAATTGGTTAAGATGAGGAGTTAATCAATTTTAGACTACAATTAGTTGGAATATATAATTATATAATGCCTGTTATCTGAAAATGAGCACAACAGTTTTCTGTTTGCACATATTTGATCTTTTTTAGTTTTCTATTTTTAAATTATTTTCAAATATTTTTATTCTTGAAACTTTTTACAGTTGAAGTTTGTTTTATCTTTGTATTTTTAAAACATTGCTGTGTTATCTAGATATATTAGTGCTTTGTTATAAAAAAAATGTCTTATTTGATATATTATGTTTATTAGTTTCTTTATGTTTGTGATTTAAAAATGCATCAAAGTAGTATCCTTTTAAATGTTGGAATTGAATAGATATGAGTTTTCTATTAAAAAATATGTGTGATTATTGTTGAACTATGTTTTTGACTGAGATTTTGATCACTGGCATTACTTCCCAATCTCCCTATTTTTTTTTTGTAAAAAATGTATGATTTATTTGCAGTTATTAAAATTTTTTGTGGAACATTTGTTCATGTTTCATTTTCTTGTAAATGAAACAAAATGTACAAAGTTTTCACTGCAGATTTTGTTGGAGCTTTTTCATATGTTGTGTTCATATGACAGATATCGTTTTCTTAAAAAATTAGAATCAGGTTATATTTTTATGGTGGTAATAAAATAGCTGAAAAATTTTAATTACATTTCACTAATATTGTCTTACTTTTTTTTAAAGAGAACTTGAAAGTATTAATTTTCATTTTTTGTTACAGAGGAAGAACCAGGAGACTGGGACTCTTGTGAAAGTGATTAATTTTATTTTGCTGGTTAGAAATTGATGTTTACAAGTTCATTTTAATGTCTATTCATTGTTGTGACTGCAGCTCAATATTATGTGGTCTTTCATCTATATCCTTCAAGTTGTTATGAAATACGATGTTATTTAACAGTGAATCAAACTCTTATGTATGTATTTCATTGTATTTATTATTCTGTGTTTTTAATGATTTATTTTATAAAAGAATGGAACATTTTCGAGTTATTTTGGATTTGAAACCTTATATTGTAAATTTTATTGCATCTACACTATTGGCCACACAAAAGGCAAGAAGGACGTGAGATATCACAGCGAAATTTATTTTGCAGATAACATGTACGAAAATGAAACGATTAAAATTACAGCCTCTTGTGACATGTGGATTATGACAAAATCGGCAATTAGTGTAGCCTGTCACACGCCTCAGCATAGAATCAAAGAGGCTTTGGATGTATTCTTGTGGAAGCTGCAGGGACTGCTGTACCCCATATTGCCAAAGTTGATCTGGTATAGCAGTGGATGGTTTATCTCGATCCAGTCATTGTACAAGCATGGACCACATAACTTCGATTGGCAATAGATCGGGAGAACAAGCAGGCTAAGGAAGCCATTCAATCTGATGGGTAAAGAGTAGTTCTTGAACATTGAGTGCCACGTGTGTTTGTGCACTATCCTGTTGGAATATGGCTGATGGTAAGTTCTGAATGTATGGGAATACCACAGGTTCAGAGATGTAGCGCTGGCTGTTCAGTGAACCTTCAATGCATGCTAGAGGGATGCGGCTGTGAAATCGAATGCCACCCCAAACCATACCAGGTGCAGGATCAGTGTGGTGATGCATAACTTAACAGTTCAGCAGCCTCTCTCAATGGTGTCTTCAAACTCGAATCCCACCATCGCGATGTTGCAGGCAAAATCAGGATTCATTTGTAAACAATATCTTTTACATTCCGTTTTCCATATCCGCCGTTCGTCGCAACATTGGTGACGCAAACGCCTGTAGGTAAAGGAAGCAATGGACGCCTTGCGGACATTCCACTCTGCTGCAAACTACGTCGAATAGTACGAGCGAACACCAAATGATTCGAAACACACTGAATCTGTTGTGCTGTGGTTCGTGATGTGGCTTTGCAATCCATCATTGCCACGTGCACAATCTGCCTGTCATCTCGAGCAGTGGTACCACAAGGTGGGTGCGATCGGCCCTGTCGATTTTTCTTGCATCTACGATGACAGATCCACATCATAGTTGCTTGGTTTCGCCCAACACATTGACTGATTTCACTGAAAGATAATCCGCTATCTCTATAAGCTACTATTCTTCCTCAGTTGAATTCAGAAACTTGGTCAAAAGATGCTTGATGTCTTCTGTGAGGCATAGGTAAACAGTTTACCAAAAGAAACCCCTCATGAATAAATAATTACCGTACTTCATATCGCCAATCTGTTCTCCCCTTATATAGAACTTGTGGGTGGCGCTACGGTCGCCCGTAATATGTGTCTGCTCTATAATGCTAATAATTTGCATATATCATCGCCACCAACGCATGATTTAAATTTTGCATGGTTTGCATGCTTTCTTCGGGGTGTTGCATTTTGTGTGGCCAGCAGTGTATTTGTGGTTTACATTATTCCATAAATTTTATCTTTTGTATAATACATTCAAACTAGTCTTAACTTCAAAGTGTAAACTTTTCTCTTGTTATAAAAAGGAGTGATATCAGTTTGTGTTTTTTAGAAAATTGTAAGCAAAATGGTGCTTGTCCATTTCCTCCCCACAACAAAATATGTTCAAATACTCCATGATTTTATTACTTTAAAGAATTCAAGACTTCCAGAATTTCAGACCTTTTAATAACTTCAGTTTGAATAACTTATACTAAAGAATACTCTCATTCTTTCTTCTTTTGTAGATTTTATAAATCTGTATGCTTTATGCAAAAAAATTCAAAATATTTACTTTGCTTAGGAAAGAGTTGTTAAATACTTGGATTTTTATGATCTAATAATGTACTAGGAATAATCCAAGGAAGTGGGCTGAAAAGTGGTGTAAACTGCTTTAATTGTACATTCAAATTCAAAGAAATGTGAAATAAAAAATACCAATACTGAAATTTTAATATTTTGAACTAACATATTATTTTTGCTCCCATTTTTTTAAGCTCTAAATGATGTACACTAGCTAGAAAGTCTGCATTCACCCATAACAACTCATAGAGCAAAGGTAAAATTTAATAGAAATATAATTTTTTTTCTAACAAAATTTTATGAATTTGTTTACAATTATTTAAATGTTGAGCATGCAAGAATTAATTAGTTTTGAATTAAAACTACCTAAGATAGTGGGTTTTTTGTAGCAAAGCATGCAAATAATAGGCAGAAAAAGTCTGCGTTCACCATTTGAATATTCACGATTCCTGAAATTTTTATCAACAGATGTTATAGGTTAACAGAGTTTTTGCATTCAGTTATCAAGTAAAATAGCTTAAGAAAGTTGTTATGCAATAACTTTTATATTTTTGTGAGGTACGAAGCAATTCAATGACATGGAAAATAAAAAAAAAGGAAATTAGTATCAGTTAGCTTAAAATCATTATGAAAAATGTGGAAAAATGGAAAAAGTCGTCGGGATATAACCATATGCGTTGGATGACAGTATTCATCTATCTAGCATTTTATTAATAACTTTAAAACTACAGGAATTTACACATGGAAACCTCATTCAGGTCGTCCATTTAAACTCACAATCAGAGAAAAACGAAGTATGCTATGCATGGTGAAAAAAAATTTGCATTTGACTGGAACTCTTAATAGCAACAGACATTCATGAGGAGTTTAACAAGAACATTTGTGCGGATACTGCAAGAAAAATCTTGAAAAAGGCCGAATACTGTAATCGAGTTGCTCGTAGAAAGCCTTATATTTTGAGGACTAACGGATAGCTTTTGCAAAAGAGCATATACATATGCTTTCAGAGTTCTGGAGGACTGTGATTTTCTTCAATGAAGCAAATTTTACATCTTTGGCATAAAAAGTCATAAATTGGTATGCAGATAACGTTGTACAGCTTTTCAAAAAGAGCACTTAGTACCAACGGTGAAGCACAGCAGTGGTAGATTTATGGTGTGGGGGTGGATGGTGAGCAATGGTGTTGGCAAGTTGGAGTATATCGAATCAATTATGATCAAAGATGATTATCTTGATGTCCTAAAAAAAATTTAAAGGAAAGTGCCACCAAACTCCTCCTTGGATCGTCATTTCACTTCCAACATAACAATGATCCTAAGCATACCGTTGAGATTGTGAAGCTTTGGCTATTGTATAATGTCCCAAATCAACTGCACACGCCCCCACATTCACCTGATCTGAATCCTATAGAACACCTATGGGATTTGCTGGAGCATAAGATTTGTCAACACAATATATCTGGCAAGTATATACTGAAGAGTGTTCTTAAGGGCGAATGCGAGAAGATAAGCGCTGAAGAAACAACTAAAATTGTTAATTCAATGCCAAAACGACTTCAGGAGGTTCTCGAAAGACGGGGTTATCCAATCAGCTATTAAATAGCTCATTATCCTTTTTAAATAAATTTTTATAGCTACTAAAACAGTGAACGCAGACTTTTTCTACTTGATTTTTGTAGGTGTTGCTACAAATCTGTCTTTATTTTAAAAGCTATAAAAGCAAACCAAATTTACTTTTGTTATTCTCAATACTGGAAGTAAACTAAATAAAATATATTTTTAAAAAAAATTTCAGATTCCAGTTTTTAAATTTTTTTTCATTGTTTTTGTAAGCAATAGTACTTGAACGTAGACTTTTCTAGCTAGTGTATATGTGTAAAACAGTTTTTGGTGCTAGTTTGATATCACAGGGCATGCACCAAGTTGTTTATGTTTGCCAAGATGAGTGATAACATTACAATATGGTTACCTTGATATTTTTGCAGTTTTTGAAGTATTACTAGTTTTCAGTACTTTTTAATTGATATTCATTATTAATTTTACTATATATTATGTAATTATTTTATTAATAATATATAATATAAAAATACAATTATTATATGTAATCATATTAGTTATTTATAATTGTTTATTATATTTATTTATAAATATTATTACATATATTATTTATTAGTTATGTTCTTTATTTATAATTATTTTGTTCTTCATTTATAACTATTATTTTGTTATTAATTTTTAACTATTATTTTGTTATTAATTTTTAATTATTAATATGTTATTTATTTATAACTATGTTATATGAGTATTTTTATGTATTATTACAATACCATGATTATTCTTTATAATTACTATTAAATTATGTTATATGACTATTATTATATATAATTATTATTAAATCATACTATATGAATATTATATATAATTATTATTAAATGATAAGATTATTATATACTGCATATATATTGTTAGTATATGTTACTTTTTATTATGTTATATTATATTGTTCATTATTTATTGATCTTGGTTATTCTCATCCTCTCCTTATATTCTTCTTTTGAAATATATTTCAAAACAATTCTTTAAAATGATCTTCCTCACGAATTTGATACTGCTAGACCGCCATCTTGGATTCCATTCCAGCAACAACAAGTGCTGCTTGGAGTTATTCCTTTTTTGTGCCACCTTGCCCCGTGATATCAAACTAGTTCCCAATTTTTATTTACCACTCATACAAAAAGCATCACACACCTTTTATTTATTTTTAAGAAAAAAAATTGTTTAATTTCAAAGTTAATTTAGTAAATCTAATTATATCAATATAAATGTTTTCATAAATTTATGCTATCATGTTTGCATGTAAGAATGCTGACTCATTTTTTTAAAATTAAGCTAAGGAGTTTAAAAATATTTAAGTTAAAATAATAAAATACTAGTAGTTAGAATTCCTTCATTGCAAAAGCCTAATTTTGTATTCTGATGTTTTATTAAAATATCTTTCATTTTAACTGGTTATCGCAAGTTGATGATGAATTTAATTAACTTATTACTGGTTTTAATATATGATTCTTGAAAGTTCATCATTATATATGGTTGTTTCTTTAATTAGCATTTTTGATTTTCCATGATTTTAGTTTATTTAAAAAGGAAATATTATTGTAAAAATCTACACTGGTGTCCAAATTTAAAGTTACAAACACGTTTCTTGCAATAAATAGAAGTATGTACTGCTATTATTTTTAAAATTAATGTTGTACAGTGTAATTTAGGAAACTATTTCAATTTATGTGTATAATTACCGTTTTAGTAAAAAGGTTCGTTTTTGCAAAAAAATCCTGTAGTTTTAAATTGAAAAGTGGAAGTATTCTGAAACTACCAAATTTGTGTAAGAGGCTATTTAGTTGTATAGATTGCAATTACATCGACTACACTGAATTGTTTAAACAGTGGAGAGCCATTGTTAGGCTAGAAGCAGGACAATCGTAGGTGGAAATCCATTATAGCCTACAAGTATCCTGTGCAGTGATACCACTGAAGTAGGGGAGCGATGCAGGTTAAATGTGTTGAGAGCTTGAAATTTCTCCCCTTGGTGTGGTGCGGTAGTTAGAAGAGGAGGTGCGGCTCAGGTGTCACCCTTGTCTCTTGGCTATGGCTCAAAATTACAAGGTCCATTACCAAAAGCCCTCGAGTAGCTGAACAGTGCAACATAAATAGTCACTCACTCATCCTGTACAGTGGTCTCCTGATTATGACAAGTTTCAGACATTGGTTATGGTTACAAGGAGGACTGGACTATGTTGACCATGAATCACAACACCTACAGGAGATCGCTATAGAGCTTTAAATACATGGCACTATTGAGGTGTGACTGCTAGCTAACTGTCTCAATACCTTGCTGCTGTGTCTGAACAATGATATCAATATGAAATGTGTATAGGCAACTGGTTGAGGAGGGCTTTACACCCCAAAATTGTGGTATGTATTACCCCTTTTGGAGTTACACAAGAGCACGTCTATCCCTTTAAGATTGGAAATATTTTTATCCTTAAATATAAAATTCTTCTGGTTGTTTTCACCATATTGATCCCAATAACATTAGAAAAAGTAATAAAAATATTTTCGCTTCTCTCCAGAATGTAGATGATACTTGCATGATTGTGCCATTTACCTGTGAAATTTTACAAGTTATCCTTTTTTTAGCTCTAAGTTGATGGAAGAAACAAACTTAATTCAACTAAAATTGTTCCAAATAAGTGAATTAATGATGTATAATTAATTCTCTGTTATTGACACATTATTTATTTACTGTTAAAATCTTTAAAGCCTGTTTTTATTTCTGACAAGTAAAGGAAACATTGCATTTCTCGCATGTTTTCAAAATGCTTTTGCAGTTTTCAAATCTGCATTTGAGAGGCCTAGAAACGTCATCAACTCATCAGAAATGGCAATACATGTCATGCTTTTTAGCAAGTGGATAATAATATTTTGGTCTTTTTGTGGGAGGAATTACAACACTGTCATCTTCATCAGATAAAATAGTTTTGTCAATAGGTGGAGATGCTGCTAATGCTTCAGCTATCTACTACACTCTATAACAACAAAAAAAAAAAAAACCCGACGCTCTAAGAAGGAGTTGCCCGATTGTAATGAAATTTCGTATATGACGTATTTCGTATGTGACAAAGAAATATTATTTATTGACGATATTATTTAAGATTTGTTTTTAAAATCGTGAAAAAGCACTTCTCCCACTTTACAGAAAGCTTCTTTTATCGATTCTCCATCTTCGAATGGCTTTTCTTCGCTTTATCAAAACTTCTGTAATTTTAAACGACGCCAATGTTACTGCTTTAGCTTTGGTGCCTGATCTCGTAAATAACGATTGCTGTAAATGTAAATTTGACTTTAATTCATGCACTTTAACTTTTCGAAGTTCACTGCCGATTGGAAAGTCTGTAGCGTATTTTAAGTGCATGGTTTTAAAATGTCTTTCGACGTTTGCTTTTTTTGGTAGTGCCACACTTGTTACATATGAGACAAACACATTTCTCCTTCACCATAACAAAAAAGAAATCAATTGTGATAATGGTATGGTTTACTTCTCTTAACACTGGTACCTGGCTGAGTCATTTTGGACGGATTGTTGAAACAGCAAATTATTGTATCAGTGCGGTAGGAAGTGAGCGACCTGCAACGTAAGACCATTAACTGAGAACTGAAACTAAACGGACAGGTGTGAGGGGTAGACTAGTCGACTTACCGCGTCGCTATCATCGCGCTGGCTACAGGATATAATCTAAGCATCCCACTTTGTCAAGTTGTTTCTATTTAATTCTCCACTGTAAGACTTTGAGATGGAAAAGGATGATCGAAAATTGTCTTTCCATTACAAATATTTCCATGTTTTTCTTCATCTCTCTCCTCTGAACTTGATTCTCCTTCCAGTATATGTGGCTCATATGTTTTGTCCACTGTATAGTCATCATCCGAGAAATCACTGAGTTCAGAATCTGATTTATTCATCATTTGCAAATAATTTCTTCTTGATTGAGAATTCTTTTCCTTTTAGACACTTAAAAAGGTTTTCGTTTACAAGTTAGCACAGTATTCCATGAAAAATAAGATTTAGATCATACCTTACCGATTCCCACTTGAAAACCCAAATTTTTTGGGGAAGGGGGGGGGGGGGGAAAGAGATATGGATGCAGATATCTGTGTAATGGATGAAAATGCCATACACCTCAACAAATGTATGAAAGAGAAAATTAATTGCTATAAAGAGAGAGATGAAAGAAAGGACCCATGCTCAAGGACTCAAGTAATGCCCAAGTCTCATGATCGAGCAGGTAACAAAATCCTGAGTCCTACAAGCAACATTAATAGAGTATATAATATTTTATATTTCGTAATTAATATTTTTAATATTCTACAGTTATTTAAATGTTAAGATAAAAATGTGTTTCAAAGCAATTGGAAATATATTGATAATTACCTTTTTATGACGGATTAAGAGATGTTTTTGTTGCATTTGTAAACAAAGCTAAGTTTTCCAACTGAAAGTAAAACATGGACTACAACCACTGTCTGTTGATAAAAAGTGATACTTTATACTTTGTTTGTGGATGTGCAAACCCGTTCAATCGTTCGATTAAGACTTTTCTTACATATGATTGTTTTAGAAGCAAAAACATAAGAATATCTAATCTGCACAATCTTGAGGCCTGAAACAGATATCTTGGAACCGTTGAAATCACTCTTGGATAAAGAAAGTTTGATGCCATGTCTTCAATGACGAATCGCAATTCGGCTCACAAAGCGATTGTCAACAAATTTTTATCTTGAGAGAATTTGAAAAAACTATCATCCTGCAAACATCTCTGAAATGGATCACTTTGATGGTGCTGGCATCCTTTTTTGTATAGGTAGGGATAATGTTGGATGCTTTTACACCACTCTTATATCTTTGTTGGTATACATAACAGCAGAACACTATAATGCTAAGATTCTCGAGCTCTATGTGTGACTTTTTCTAGGAGCTGTGGAAGAACAGTTGGAGAGAGAGAGAGAACAACTCACAGAAATGCACTTGTCAGTGATTATCTGGAAGAAGAAGCATTCAATGTTTAGTGGGACCAAGGAGGTTTCTAGTCCTCAATCCCATAAAGCACTTGTTGTTTGCTCTAGGAAGAGCCATAGCATGTCGACTACCCCTTCCAAGGATCCTTTAGTTATTAAAATTGGCTCTTTTAAAAAAAATTGGGAGTTACTGCCACAATCGTTGACCAAAAACCTCATTACAAACAGTATGAGAGCTTTTTGTGATACTCGTGCAAGGTATACAAGTGCTTGTATAGCCATACGAGATGCAGCAATATGAGCAATACAGATTATGGCATATCCTATTTTGACATATCTCCCTTTCATTTATCTGTTATCCTACATTAAACTCATGCTATCTTTTTTCAAAATTATTTCCTGCCTTGCATCATAAGATGCTAGTATACGAACATCCCATGCATTTGTCGAAGTATATCATTTTTTATGTTTTTAACCTTTATTTTGGACACCAGTGTATAAAAAGAGAAGAAAGAATTCATATGCCTGATAGCATGTTCTCTGCTGACCTCTGCATGCTTGTAATCAGATTCCTGGCTGAATGTTTTTAAAATTTGAAAATGTATATTATGTGCTTAGCTTTAGGAAGCCAAGGTATTACAAAAAATGTGGACCAAATCCCAAAATAACACTAATTTAAGGAGGAACATTATTTTTCTTCAGCTATAATAGCATCCTGATCTTTTCGAATTGAGTTCGGATCATCAATGGCGTGGCCATGGTAGCTTAATGGTTATGGTCATGAACTCATGTCTGGCTTGTCCCTTATACAAGTCCTGTTGGGACGGGAAACCCACCATGTAGATGGGACTGATTCACGTTAAATCTGTCGAGCACAAAGTCCTCCGGTTGGTGTAGTAGTTAATAGGGGCCGTGTCAATTCAAGTGTCGTCCTCATCACTTGACTGAAGTTCAAAATTACAAGGTCCGTCTCAGATAACCTTTGTGTTGCTTCATAGTGCAATATCAGTTTTACTCTGACTCGCTTCAATCATCAATGGAAATGTGAAGTTCTTGAAATGGTTAGTTAATTTTTGTTCCAAATTTGCATGCTTGCATTCAAAATTCTAGCTGTTACATCAGTTATTCATGTCATTTCACATTTGAAATGGCTTTTCTTGTCCTGACATTAACCCTGTGATCTTAAAACTTTAACAAATTGAATATCACCTAGACAAATGTATAGCCAAAGTTTCATTTGTCTACAATAATATTTCCTTGGTGTTAGGATTTCTTTTTTCCATCAGTGTACATCAAATTTGTTAATTTCAAATTTTACGAATCTCTTCAGAACTCAATTGATATTGTATTGTGATTTTTAGGTCAAATAATGTAGTTTTTGTTTTTATTAGAGAATTATTTGTATATTTTTAAATAATTTCTATATTGAAAAATAAAATCTTTATGAATCAACTGCGTGATTGTGTTCTTTATTTTTCACAAAAAAAAAAAATGAAAACAGAAATTAAGGGGTATAGTTCAATAAGCTTATAAAAATGTTCTTTTTTTTCATAAAATTATGTTAACTAAGTGTATTTTTTCTATGAAAATTTATACTCATTGTTTTAA
>BMAV01024088.1:51538-62627 GCA_019973955.1 Trichonephila inaurata madagascariensis
GTGTATGAGCGTGGTGATAGGGATAAGTATCATGACAGGCATATCATCAGTCAGTGGCATACACAGGAATTTTTCAAAGGGTGGTCCAGGGTCGAAAGTCCATCATTCTTGTATCATGCTCCAATACGCCGCCTAACATGTTCTTTCGATTTTGTCAATTTTCGGGGACAAAAAACAGTAAAAAATTAATTATCGAATAAATAATTAGTATTAATTTACAAATTAATTATTAATACCAAATATTTAATTAAATTTTTCGTATTATATACATAGGATTATAATCAATCAAAAAAATTAAGCCCTCCCCCCTTGTGTGCGCCACTGATAGTGCATGATTTTTGGTAGCAATGGTCTCGAAAAGGCACCACCTCAAGAAAATTATGGCCCAATCATGCACGGGTAACCACTGACAGAGAAGACCATCATATTCCCTTTAAGGTTGGGAAACATCGTTGTTCATCTACAGAAGAAGTTATAGTTTTCTTTCGTCACCAGACTGACAGAGTGAACTGCAATAAATTAATGAAACAACAAATCATTCAGAAATAGCTTTCAACCAGATGCCCTATAGTGTTCATACCATTAGCTCCAAATCAAGATATCAGCGACTTCAGTGATGTCATGCTAGAGGTCACTGGAGATTTGGTGTTTGTTCTCCGATCAAAGTTGCTTCTATCTTGGTGCCAGTAATGTAGTAGCATAACGAAGAATATTCGGCCATTTTCTTTATTGCCTCAGATTCTAACCTTAAAAAACTTGAAAGAATACAGCTGAGTGTGCTGCTGTCCTAATAACTTAGTTCTATATGAGTGCGACCTCCAGCCTCTAAATATGAGAAGAAACTATTGTTTGACAAAGTACTTCAACAAACTGCTCAGTTATGGTGATCAACATAGAACCTCTCAATACTTAAAGTATTGGAAAGATAATATATCAAAGGTTGTGAAACGAAATTGTCCCTTCTCCCAGGCACTTGCACAAAACCTGAGTTTTAATGTGGAACACACCACTGCCTGACTTCATTCATCAACCCTGTCCTTGGACTTCAGGGGGTCACGTTCCATTATAATTTAACGCCCAATGTCAATAAAATGTCTGACCACCCCGAACTTCTTAAGCAATTGGCTCTGGAGGTGATTGACGGAATTCCACTGGATGCAGCCAAGATCTATACTGATGGCAGTAAGGGAGAGACAAATACTACTGGCAGTGGAGTCTTGATTGAACTACCTGGCCGCGTCATCAAATACCAGAGAAGAAATGCTGACCATGCTTCTGTCTTTAGAACATAGCTAATAGCTATCATGTGTGGTCTTTCATTTATTAACAACATAAGAGATCTAGCTTTTTCTGAAATTTGGATACTGACAGAGACAGCCGATCATCCATCCAACATTTATCGAATTGGCCATCTATCGGCGACAGCACCAGCAGAAGTATTCTTCACCTTTTTCAACAGCTTTCGGATCGGCACACTATTCATCTACAGTGGGTCCCTTCTTATGTAGGCCTTCTCGGGAACGAAGTTGCGAACGACCTAGCGAAGGCGGCTACCAGCAATCCTGTGGATCCGGAAGACCACATGGTCCTTACATCGACTGAGATCTACTTCAGGGCTAAAATATGTAGAACCTGGGTAGTCCCTCCTGTACACCCATGGTACTTTCAAAGACACCCCAGATCCGCCATATCATTCAAGGGTTTTAGATCATATCAAACGGCATTCTCACGATTTTCGACTGGTCACCTGAGGTGCATGAATTTTGAGGGTGGCAAAAGAAGCTTCCCAATTTGCCCCAAATGTAACATCAGTCCTTTTTCTCCTCGGCACATTCTGCAATGTCTGGGGTTTTCCTGTGAGGAGGCTGTTGCATCCCCCTGCTGTTCTTAGACTTTGTACAGATTTATGGACTCATGGATCTGGTTAGTTTCACTAGACCAGATGGGGATTAGTCCCACCATCACCAGAATATTCGGGCCCCTCCTCCTTCAAAATCAAGTTTTGAGACTTGACGGCAGTCAGACTATGGGCCCCCTATAATCCTGGCCCCCTCCAATGTGTGGGTTTCAGGGGTGTACGTTACGCCACTGCAGGGTTGCCTGTATATTGATTAGAAAAAGGCGAAGTCAGCACTTGTAAACAATCTTTCTGCGACCTAAGCACACTGGACCGGCACCTAGTATCATGGTCTGGAGCGAACAATTTTCTTTGAATGCAGGAACTTTCTTGAGTTTAATTCATACACCCTGACTGCAAATGTGTACGCCAGTCTGGTGATTCAAACTGTTGCACTGCTATTTATAAACATCATTCAAAGGGTGTTTTCCAACAGGATAACGTGCATCTTCATACCTTGTTGAAATCCTACATGCTCTATAGAGTGTCGACTTGTTGGCCTGTTAGATCACCAGATCTTTCTCTAACCAAGCGCGAATGGAACATCATTAGACGGCAACGACAGCGTCATCCACAACCGGAACTAAGCAACCTTATGTGGACCGACCAAGAGCGACAGGCATGCAATTTTATCCCACAAACGGATATCGGATACTTGTATGACTCATTGTTCGTATGCTTGCATTTAATATTCTGGCGGTTACATCGGTTTTTAATGTGCCATCATTTCACATTTGAAATGGCTCTTCTCGCGCTTTCATTAACCTGTGATCTTAAAAGTTTAATCAATTAAATATTTTACCTAGACAAATGCATTGTTGAAGTTTCATTAGTCTACAATAACTTTTTTTTGGCGTTGGGTCCCCCCCCATCATTATAAATTGCATCCAAGAGTAACTAAGGGCAGCTGTAACCTAAAAATTAGCTTGTTTGACAAGAAAAGTCTTCGTTTGTTCGAAATAAAATTTGTGTCAAAAAATGCATGCGAAAATTTTGTAGAGATTGCAACAATACGGAAGAAAGATGGTTAGTGCTGCACAACTCAAATACGTGGAAATCATCGGGGTTACAATATCGGCTCAAGATCATTTTGTTACGCTTTGAATTTATAACACAAATCCATCAAGCTAGGGGAATTTATTACAAAAATCCATCAAGCTAGGGACCCCCACTGGCGTTGGGGGCCCCTGGCGGATTAATCGGCTGCCAGGTTCGCCAGCCGCTTAATCCGCCTCTGTTTGAAGTCTTTCTCTTTTAAACAGCATATTTGGAATAAAGACAATTCTCTACTTATAAAATTCTTTAAGGAAAAATTGTAGCTTGTTATAAATTTAAATATTTTAGTTCCGTTGTTTAGCATATGTGAAATACTGCTTACTGATATGTCGCTCATCTGGTATAGTTGTTAGCGACGCTGACTGCTGCACCGTAGGGCCTGGGTTTGAATCCCGGTGAAGGCATGGATGTTTGTAAATGTATAGTGCCTTCGGGGCATGGGGTTACTCTAAACAGCCGTCGAGCCGCAAGTCTTCTCGTGAGGTTGGTGGTAAGAGATGAGAGGTTGGAGACAATCCTCCCTGACCCTCCCCATGGTTTCTCCTTCAAAATTGGGGTGGAACCGAGCTAAATCGTGCTGACTACGGCCAACGACAGGCGTACATCTAGCGTACATCTAGCGATATTGTTTCGTGGGCCTCGATCTGACTACGTCAGACAGGTGGCATTAGAAACAACAACACCTACTGATATTTTGAATAAAGTGATGGTCGATGTGGAGCTCGGAACATATTCTCTGGCAAATAGCTTATTTACCAGAAGTATATAAATGCAATTTATAATCCTCTTATATAAATTCCACTAATTACGGAGAAGTAATATACATTAAGTAATAAAAAAACATACATTTTTTTGGAGAAGTACTTAGGAAGAAGCAGTGCAGACGAATCATTTAATTCTAAAAATAACAATTGAAAATTAAAATTTTATGCTTTGCATTTTACCAGTTAGAAATAACATAGCAATTTTTTTTCTTCTTTATGTTAAGTAGGACTCAAACTCAGTGGCGCAACAAACAGCCCACGAGGGTCAGAACCTACTGTGCCAATCCCAGTATACGTGACCATTGGGTGCTGAGGTGCATGAGCAGATGTCCCGATTAGGTGGTCAGTCTGAAGCGAGACCCTCCAGTGTTTAAGTCTCCAAGCAAGCTTGGTACTCATTTATCGACCCACTGAAGTAGGGATGAAAGGTTGAGTAAGTAGGACTATAGAATGAGATTAAACTCAACATTTTAAAGCAAATTTGAAAAATAGCTTTTGTGAAAAATTTGCATGAAATTTAAATTTTATTAACAACACGCCCCACCTCCAACAAAACTATTAAACTTAATAAAGATCGTCTTTATTTCGATGATATACTACCTTGGCTTAAGGTTTGCATCGGGTAAAAAAGTTTGTTTGCTTTCAAATCTGAGTTTCAAGGGAAAAAAAGATCAAGGGATTGAAAGTCTGACGTCTTAAGACAAGCACGTCAAAAAACAAAAACCAAATTTCTTAGAAACAGAATAAGTATTAAAGCAGCCTCACTAACAACTTGCAGTGTCATAAATATTAAATTATTCGTTGCTCGTCATACAAGAATTCTTAGCTTCATCAAGCAACTTTTAAGCATGCTAATTTTGTGCTCATGGTACCATAGAATATATATAAAAAAGGAAAATGTGCTAACTCGTTATTTATGATCCATAACTAAATAGTTCATGATTCATTTTTGTATTATTAAAAAGGAAAGCTTTGTTTAAGACAGGAGTACAAATTAAGAAATGTTTCATTTGTGTAAAAGTCTTGTGCGCAAAAAAAAAAAAAAAAGTGTTTTGATTTTGTATTTGTCATTAATGTTAATTTGGGTAACATGGCCTTTCATGTTTGCAATAAAGCTCTTAAATGAAAATGCTGGAAATTATTAAATGAAAATTATAATAAACTTGTTATATTAACTTTTTCTCATTTTTTCCTATTTGATGCTTTTATTACTTCAGATAAAAAAAAAGTAAAAGTTACACTATCATAATATGTAAAATGATAAGCGAATCAAGAATAAAAGATGAAGTAATAATGAATTATTTTAAGTGGATAAATTTTTTCAACTGCTTAAACATTTTTAAAAATAACTTCGACGTCATTTATTTTTTTCAAATATTACTCGAAAATACTGTATAGAAATAAATGACATTTTTCTTACTGCAGTATATTCTTGAAGGGGAAAAATTATATAATAGTTTTATAATTATTATTTTATACATCTGTAATACATAATTTCTAATTTTATTTTACGTACATATGAGCAAATTTTATGACAAAAATTATTTTTTATTATTTTACTTTCATCTTTTAAGAAATATAGCTTTTACGTAGGTAATTAATACTGTATAACGTTATGTATAAAGCATAAGGTAAATTGAAGAATATCATCTTGTAACGCGTTCTGTTCGGGCTTCCACTAATCCTCTTAGGTAAAATACTTTTTTTAACTGTGATTTTAGTTGAAAACCGCTTTTCGTAGAGATGGCTTGATTTTATGTAAATGCGTTTCGATTTAAGTACTAGTCATGGAGTAGGCGGGATGGTGGTTGAAAATTGAATATAAGAAGAAAGGATAGTGTGAGCGACCTGTGGTTGCACTTAGTGTTAGTTATCTAACAAGGAAAGATAAAGCAAGTGTTGCAGCAAGAGTGTTCAGGAGAATAGATAAGTGCTCTTATTTATATTATAGTTAGATTAATAAGTTTGATTGCTCTTCGGGTTTAGTTATTAGAGTGCATTCTCAGCTATTTCCATAAAGTCTAATGAGTGGAAAAGGAAAAAAATAACTTGAGAAATGTCTGATTCTTACTCGAACCCTTTCACACCCGCGATCGACGGATCACGACAACCTTATATCACACAGCGTTGTCTATATATCCAAATATGTATCTTATTTACTGAAGAAATTTAGAAAGAATGTAATGAAGAGATAAAAAAATCGAGGATTAAAAGAAAATATTCCCAGGGACGTCTTAAGAATTCTTGAGGCTGTGGGCCCCTACTTGGATGTAGGCCTGGCCCCTACTTGGATGTAGGCCTGGCCCCTACTCAGAAGTAGGCCCTGGTAGATGTAGTCCCTACCTATGACCCTTAAAAGTAGACAGTACATAGCATTCATTGTCAAATACTCGTACAAACAATAACTCGAAACATACAGATGTGCCTGACTTACAATCACACAAACCGGCTCGACCGACTGCCGCCTTTTGACTGCATAAGTAATGATGGTGTATGGCGTAGATCTTAGCCTGTATGTGGACGACGGTCAATACAAGTAGGCAGTTGACACATTGTCCGAACTTCCCAGTTTTTAGAATACAACCGGAAATAACATTTGACCGTTGAAATTATTCGAATTAGGACCTTATGAAGGCGGAGTCGAGAACGAGATGAGGCCTCCATTGCGTCCTAGGCCCTGGGTCCAGGCCCAGTTGGTCCATGCCTTTAGACGTCCGGGAATATTTAATATATTTGTAGATCAATCTATATTTAAGACGACTCAAAGTTAGAAAGGTAAATGTCAAAGGTAACAACCTATCTACATAAGTTTTTGAAATTAAAAAAATTATGAGACGTATTACAATCAAGAAACAGGACAAGTTGAAATGTATCTTCGCAAGTAAGTGACGAAAACGATTCAAACAAGGCTTCATTGAGATTTATCACATCATATAAATGTGTTAATAAGCAAATGGATAAAATGATGAGAGATTTTTTGTGAATTACTTAACCAGAACATGCTCTTTCTCTCGTACAATGAATAAGTCTGACAAGATATGTTATTGACCAAAAAGAATTCAGCAAGTATTACTTTTTTTTTCTCTTTTCTTTTAGCAATTCCCAAAACATTTCTAGAGAAAATTTTCGCTGCCTTTTTGAGTTGAAGAGAGAAGCTACAATTTCTTCTCCTAGTGAAGAAAATGTACCTTATTTCTTGGGTCATTTTTCGAACAGAAAATTGGATGGAATCTGAGAGGTATTTGAAATAAAGAATCTTGTTCGCGCCGTGTGAAATTCATTCCGTTGACGATTTTGTGGTAGAATTATTTGATGCTATTTTCGAAATAAAGTTTTTTTTCCTTGTTTTTTACTCGAGATTTCTAATATTGTACGTAGTTTTCTTAAAGGTATTGGAGGTTTTCATTCGAATTGTTCTTTATTGAAAAATACCGTGATATATCACTTTTATTTTATTTGTAGAAAGTTTGCAACTTATTTTTAGAGTTCGTACTGTTATAATAATAATATCAGTTAACGGTAAATGAAACTTAATTGAAATACTTAAGGAAATTTTGTTAAAATTTATTAACTTTTTACTTCGAATAAATATATTTATATTTTAACAAGTTATTTATTCAGAGCATATGTCCAATATAGATATTCATTGAATTTAGAATAGAATCATTCAACGTCCATAGCATTTATTGGTAATTTAATTTATATCTAGTGTACATTTATAACTGTGCGGGTAATAATTATAAAATATTTGCATATTTTTTAATAATAAATGAAAATGAAGTTGCATTAGTTATTAAGAGGTTTTTGGCACGTAATCCAGATATTTTTTTAAAAACTGTTACAACGACTCCTTTATCTTACATTCCGCAGTAAATATAATTTGTAATCGAAATTAATTTTTTTAAATATACTTTTATGATTATAATGCTCTGAATGCATGAAGATCAAATGCAGTTTTCGTTACATAACATGAATTTAAATGCAATGCCATTACAAATATGAATGGTTTATAGAGCTACAGTTGCCGCAATCAAAAACTTTACATTGATTAACTGTACCACATTTTTTCAAGGTACTGAATGCTATTTTGTTTTTAAAAATGCTTTCCTTCAATTATTTTATTAAATTTTACAAATATAGTTTCCATGAAACCTAATAAATACCATTATTTGTTATTATTATTATTTTTTTGTACTTTGTTAAGAATAAGGAGTGATGCAACTTTAATATAAATAAATCTGAATTTTTCTCCAGAAATTTGTGTAGCAGTGCTAGAATTTAATTTTTTCCATCAACTCAAAATTCTAATGGAAATTTTTTTATAAATATAAATTTATAAATTTCCTAATGTATGGCATATTTTGTTTAAAAAAATGATTTTCAACAATTTTTTTTTAAAGTGAATTTTTATAAAAAATGAGTAAGTGATGTGAATTTTTTTATAAAAGTTTATATATATAAAAAGTGATATTCAATTTCAGATCTAAACGTAGCACGATAAATTCAAAACATAACATTAAAAAGTTCCACCAATCAATAATAATTTATTTCTAGAAAAGTTCACTGCACTTCTACAAGAAACGCAGCAATTCAGGAAGCCTTAAATATAGTAATTGGACATTTTTTTTTTGCTATTTAAATACTCCAATGTTTAAACTCTTCTGTGATTTACTTCCCTTTCCTTCTAAAATTTATTTGACTTTCTCAATCCTTAGAGTTATAATTTATGCGATAAGGGTTAATTATGAAGTTAAAAGTATTTTAATTTTCGAGAGTTTGAGAAAGTTTAATCAATAATTTATGAATTTCAAGCTTGTATTTATGATGTGTAGTTAAGAAATATGTAACAAACAAGATTCCGTTTATATATAGGATACTGATATAAAATAATTTTATTGTAATGTTATAAAATGCTGTTAGATTTCTTGTCACTGAAATATATAGTTTTTTAAAATTTTTTTTATTTACATTTTGTGCTAAAATAAGCAAATAAGAAATATAATATAAAAACCTTAATTAAAAATTTTTTTCTATATAAAACAAAGTAATTAATATCTATCTATATCTATACAATATATATGTGTGTGTATGAAATAGTTTTAAATTAGTTTAAAATAATTAAAATGTTTTAAATTTTCTATACATTTCGATTGTAAGAGATGGTGACGCCAAGCAAATTAAATCAAATCTAGATGGAATGAAAGAATTCGTGCGTGTTGACGTCAGACGCTCTATGGCCTCCGAGCGAGTGATCACTTTTACGCCAACCATGAACGAATAAGGTTCTTTGCCCTTTTAGCTGCCTTTATTTTCAAATCAAAGCAGACCCCAATTTAGGCTTAATCCTGTTTGGCATCCCCATCTCACAGGTGAACCCTGCTCTCTGTTCGAACTGTCTTTTATCTTCTTTTGTAAATAATTAAATGTTGTAAATATATAGTGTGATGCTTAATTTTCTTTATCTTAATAAATCAATTGTTTATTTAACTTGTGGGGTTGCAATGTTTTCTTTCTTTCAAAAATTTCACTATACCCCTAGACACCGTTCCATATACAGTGCCGATTTAAGCTCATTTCGGATCCTGGGCGCAGAAGGTCTACAGGTCCCCTTGGCAGTGGCGGATTGAAATTTATAATAAGAAAATCTGGTTAAGTCCAGCTAATCCAGGCCTCTAGGAGCCAACCCCAAGCACCCAGTGGATAAACCGGCACTGCCCATATATATATATATATATATATATATATATATATATATATATATATATATATGTAAGGTTGTGACCGAGTTGTCTTAATTTGTCGAGTGTTAGTAGGGTTTCAGGAAAAACACCTTCAGTGGACGTTCATTTTTTTATTGTGACACACACATCAAAAGCTTAGGACAAAACTGCGGTACATTTTCACGTTGATGAGACAATCTTGCGACTATTACAAAGCAAAGCGGACAAAGAGACAAGCAGCAGCGACATGTCAGGGAAAAAACACAAAGAGAGCGACCACACAAGATTTTCGGTTTTTATACCGGCAGTGGTAAACACGTGACTATTATGTAATAGTTGTCCTAATTGGATGAAATGGGCCGGACAAGGGTTTCGGAAACTCGTTGATTACGATTACGATTAAAGTATTATTTTTAAACCAAAGAATTAAAGCTTGTGTAAATATTAGGAAAAGAGTTAACAAAAGGATGCTAGAGGAAATTATATATATATATATATATAAATTAATTTAAACGGGAAAGGGTTTCACATCGGAGGAATTGTATAAAATATATTTAATTAAAGTTGTGTTAAGCAAAATATTTACCAAATAGAAATTAACAGCCTCCACGCACTGTGTCCATGACTCCTTCGCGAGCATGCCGAAGTTTGAATGTCCCCCATCTAGAGTTCAAGGTTCAGTTCATCAAAGACTAAAATGAGGCTCTCCGCGAGCACGTCCGGGAGGATTTTGCTCAAGCTCTGCCGATAGCCATCCGCCGGCACGTGATGGATTTGCTTACTATGAATTTTGCAGAGGCTGTGCCGATAGCACGTCCGTCGTCATATTATGGATTTGCCTACTACAACTTAGCACGTCCACCGTTACATGGTGGATTTGCCTACTACACATACACACGCACTCACATAAAAATAACTCATCCTTCTAACTTCACGCGTTTTGTGGAAATTTGGCGAGGGAATACCAGCTTAAGGTCTAATTTTTATCATTTGAGTGTGGTTTAAGTCTGCAGTCTATCTCTCTTAAGGACATGTTTAATATAAAAGAAAATTCAGAACAACTTCGTTTAAAATAGAAGATTGAAGGCTGTTTATATATGTGTGAGGAAGTTTCTGTTTAGTAGTAAGGGATATTAATGTCAGTTAAAATGTAGCTTCCCTTTTCAATGAATTCGTTATTTCTGTAACAAGAACAAATACATTTGGGTGACCTGAAAAAGAAGTAAAAAGGAAAGATGTGGAAAATAATAATAATAAAGACAAATATTTTCAGAAAGCCGTATTATTTTTCTTTTTTTATTTCATCCCTTTCCATTGTGAACCTTACTTTTGAACGCATTTTACTTTCTTGTCTTTTTTTTAAAAAAAATCATTGAATAGATTTTTTCCCTTCGCAGAATGTACTAAAGTACCTAAAAGTATACATTGTTAACAAATGCTTGTAGAAAATAATTAAGAGATGATAAAAAAACCCCAAATTATAAATGATTTTTGACCATGAAAGCATAGCATAATACTTTACATTTAGCTCTAACGTATTATCTGTTAAATGATTTGCAATTTTAAAAACTCGATTAAAGACAAATTTTTATTCATTTATTTACTTTTTTTCTTTTACGTACAGTAAGACCCCGCTTAACGTGGGGTATACG
>BMAV01024088.1:63027-107633 GCA_019973955.1 Trichonephila inaurata madagascariensis
CATTTCAGATCATACAGTATCTTCTGTGTTTCCAATTTTCTGCATTTTTATCAAGAAGGCATCTAATGTAATTTGCGTTTTCCTTTTGCACTCTCTAAGAAGTTGTTGGTAAGTGGATAAGACATCCATAACGCGCCCCGTCTTGCCTTTGAATTCCTGTCAAAATTTGCTCCTGCTTTTTCATGCTGCTTTATTTTCGTGTTTTTTATTATCACCCATGATAAAAACTAAAAATAATAATATTTGTCACTACAGCGATCGTTATATTATATAAATTTATACTTACAATAACGTTAACAAATGTTCGAAACGATAAAAATACGTTCGTATAACACCGCTGGAAAGAAGAAACACAGATAAACTGCTTCGGATATACGAAAAAGTCTACCGCTAATTCGGGGAATACCACAGTTCAAATAAGAGAGCGTTAAACCGAAACAGCGTTAAGCGGGGTCTTTTTGTACCTTTTTTTTTTAAATCTAATTTTACCAATTACTTTTTTGTGCATTTATTTTGGCATCAAACTTCAGATTCATCTTTATCAACCATTATATTGTAAATTCAATTCTACTGTTTTTCAGAATAACAACTGAAGATTGTGTTCTTATGTATATAGATTCCTTTCCAAGGTTTAATACGACACTAATATAGTTACTTATTTTTTCAATTATATAATTCTAGATAGCACTATGTACATATTCAGTTGAGGTTGAGTATATATTTCGACGAAAACAAATCATAGGGGAATTGAAAACTGACATAATAAAAAATATTTTTTATGCTTTTCAAAACATGAATTTACGTTCTAATCATCAAATAAATAGTGGCTTGAAAAAGTGATAAGTTTTTTATGAGACTTGATTAAAGGTAAGCTTTTACGATTTTATGTAACACGTGCTTGTAAAATATAGGTTCTCTTTGCATTTGAATTTTTTAAAAACTTTTTTGAGTCAGTTTTTGATAATCTTTACTTACACTAACGAGCATTTAATGATTTTGCGTATTGTGAATAATTTAATTAGTAAATGTGTTTTTAATTAGTTTTTCTCTAAATATTTTGTAGGATATATTGATTAACGCAAAATTTTTCCACAATTTTTTCCCTTTGTTTTACAAAAAGTTGATGATAAAGAACTGAGTTGATGAGAAACTTTTATCTATGTTTTTAAAATGTTAAGAATGAACAAAAGGATTTAGTTATTAAAATTTTTTGAACTATAATAAAATACATTATTTATTAGAAAACTCTGCGAAGGAGAAAAAGGCTTAAAAAAAACCTTTCTGATGACATCGAACTCGTGCCGCCATCTAGGGATTAAATTTGGAAACACACAAATATTGCTTCTTTATTTTAAAATTCTATTGAATGAATAAACTGAAAAAACATTTAACATTGAAATATTTTTTGCTTATTACAACATTAGAAAAAAAATTCAATTTGTTATAGGACACTATATTAGTAATTTGCAAAACGAATATATATATATATATATTGCTTAGAAATTCGAGAATCCTTTATACACAACTCACACATAGACACTAAACTAGAGATACTATAAATTATCCCTAAGTTTTAATACAAATACCAAGTAATGCATTCTTAAAGACTGTTTTAGTTTTTACAAGTGTCTTTGGAGGGAAAAATGGTTTTTTCCCCATAAATATCATGTATGTTTTTTTGTAAAATATTGAGAAAAGTTATATATATATATATATATTTATGCAAAATATTGAGAATAAAGGTATATATGCTAAATGAAACAAGAATAAATCAGTTGAAATTTATTATTTATCATGACTATAAGGAAAAACTTTATAATGGGACAATTTGTAACAATTATATAATAGTATAAGCACTGGAGTAGCTATAGTTCTGAGTGGGCCCTGTATAAATTCCTTCGGAGCACTTTTGTAGGTATGGGAGCCCTGTTAGTGAGATTGTAGTTACACATGTTGGGGCCCCTGTTGCTTGGAGGTCCCGTATCATTGATACGTCAGTAGCTACGCCCCTGAGTATAAGTAATAGTAAAATGACAATGAGTTACTAATAAGTTTATTCTATTTTTAAAAGAGAGCCGAGCGGAAGAAATTCAAACAATCGATTTGTGAAATGTATTTATGACATATTTTTAAAGCATTTCTTTTGAAACTTTACATGCATCTTTTATTCATATCTATAATATTGTTACGAATTTTGTGTAAATAATGTAAATAATTTGTATTTGGATGTGTAATGCATTTATATTACTCTATGTTATATTTCTTGTAATATTCGCAAGCAACGCCGTCACTTACCTTATAATGCGATTCAATGAGAACTTGGCGAAATCTTGGCGATAGAGTCAAGTTAGTATCATTTTTGATGACTTTGGAGACTATGTTGGTGAGTTCGAGACACTTTGGATTCTTCTAGAAATTTGTGGAGAAATTCACTAATTTCAAGACCTATGACGCAAGTGGATCTTTCTCGAAATTTCCGCGAGCCCAATAAATAGAGCGATACTCGTCGAAACGAATAGTATTGTTTTGACTACCGATTAGCTCGGCTATGCTTGTGAATAATCTTTCACATACGTGTATTTTAGACACTGATAATTGTGTCTGAGTGCTGTTGAAGGTTTGAAGACCTTCTGAGATTTATTCTGTGAATATTGCTGCTGCATCCTGTATTTCAAGGATTGGATTTTGGACAGTAAATTCGCATCGCTCTTAAAGAACTGTCTTGTACATTGTGACTGATTTGTATAAAATCCTCAAATCCCGATCAACGTAATAATATTTTTTTAACATAAATAAAATATATAAACAAAAAGGGTGTAGCTATGGGTAGAATTTGTAGTCACAAATGCATTCTTTTTATATGTTTCCTCATTATTTTAAGATATGTTTAAGCACATTTATTGAAGTTGAATTTTGTATGAGACTGTGTTATGTCGCTAAAATGAGAAAGTCTTTAATTTAACGGCATCTTATTGTTTTAATTCGTAGAGGTTGACTATTTATCGTAGTTTGCTGTCTAGTTTTTAGAAAACTTTTATGCGTATTAAAAAAAAGCTGTTTGCTTAAAGAAAATTCTTTTGTAATTCCATTAGTTATGTTTCTGTAAGGAAAAACCAATGAAAGGAGAATTTGTCTCAAAGCGGGGTAAAAATAAATAAATTTGGAGAAACTACAATTAGTCTTTTTATATTATCTGAATCAGGAGAAAAAAAAAAATCTGTTTGTTAAAAGGTAAACTTTTTTAATTTTAAAACAAACCTTAAGAGAAATATCTAACTAAAAAGGTAACTGAGAAGAGAGTTTAATTTGTTTCTTTGACCTCTATCGATAAATTCAGTAATAACAAATTTTTAAGAGATTTGTTCAAATTAGAATCTTCCATGGAAATATGTAGTATAACACACTTAAATTCCAGTATAACAAAATTTCTATAATGTGTAGATCGAGCTATTCTCTTTCCATCTATGGTTAAAAGAGCTTATTATAGTAATGAAACATAAAAATTCTGATTTTTAAATTTTTTCACTGTTAGATGATTTGTGTTAAAAGATAAATGCCAACAAATTAATCTAATAGTCGCTCAAGAAATATGTGTCATACAAAATCTACAAGGGGTGTTCAAATGAAAAGGTACGAAACGTCATAACAACGTAACCGTTAACATATATGCCTATGCCACTATGGGAGAGCGTAGTGAGACATCTAGGGATTGGAATGGAGTATCTGGCGTGAATTGGAGTATGCGCGAGCACCTGCACGTGAAGGAGAAAGCATAAAAAGCAGCTCTTATAAAGATCGTCTTGGATTCCTCCTGCACCACTTTTGTCGATTCTACGTCACAGATTATCAGATATGGGAGGGAGGGCTGCTTGCAGCCCATATGTCCAAAGATGCACCGTAAAGCACCTCGAGCACAGAAGAGCCATTAACTTCGATGTGTACTGTGAGATACTCCAAAGCCTACGCAGGTCCATCAAGAACAAAAGACTGGGGCTGCGCACGAAGGGTGTGGTTGTGCTCCATGCTAACACGCATCCATTGTCTCCAGGGTCACACACTTGGAATTGTCCAAGTTCAAGTGGGAGCAGCTTGACTATCCACCCTACAGCCCGGAAATATCACCTTGCGATTTTTGTGTGTTTGGTCTCTTGAAAAACCTCTGAAAGAGAAACGCTTCTACTCGGATGACGAACTCAAGGACGCTGTAAAGGAATGGGTTTCGTCACGGCCACAGGAAATCTGGAAAAAAGGAATCGTTAATCAATGGGATTGGTGTGCTCTGGTCTTTGGTGTATACTTCGAATAAAATCTTCATTTATACCCACGATGTCGTTTCGCACCCTTTCATTTGAATACAGTCAAACGTAATTAAGATTTTTGTCCTATGTTAGGTTACATTAATTTCTTAGACATGTGTTTAATTTTAAAGACCACACTGCTCTACTTTTAACATTTTAAGGGATTAATGATTTTTTTTTCAAAAAATTATTTTTACTTTCATATTACCTATTAATGCTAATTTCTCAAAGTGTATGCATGTTAAATCAAGAGTTAAAAAAATATTATTGAAAGAAATATGTGACAACTTGCTGTATGACAAAAAGCCTATTTTGAAAAAGCTTTCTAGAAAAAATTTAAATTTATGAAATGATTACGGTGGTGCTGATTTTTTTTAATAGCACTGATTCTCTATTTGGAAAAATCTATATTTCGTGGAAAATATTACTGTAATGTGTGAAGGTCAATATTTGTGACAAGGATTTACTGATGCATTATTCGTGTTCAATATTGCATTTAGATAACGATGCAAATTCGCTACTTTTCTTTTGTTCTCAATAATTTTATTGAAATTAAAAAGAAACTCATTTAATCATTCTGGAGACAAAAAATTCTTTTGAATGCTCGCAAAAATTAATTTCAGAAATCTGTGTCTGTATGTGTGTGTGTGTGGATTAAAAATATCGACTTAAAATGTAATAAAATTTCAGAACTAATTTCTTTTTGATCAAATTAAATTTTCAAAAATAAAAATTTTTGCTCGACAATTAAAAACATGGTTTTATGATTACTGTATTTAATAAAGAGGTTGCTTCTTTAAACTTTTATTGTCTACTAATTAATGCTAAGTACAAAAATAGAGAGATTTTGTTGTTAATATAAGATCTCAATTTTAGAGCTTCTCTTATACGCATACAAATTCATAGGCTGTAAATTAACTCAAATTTCCGTCATTTTTATATATACAGTCGGACCTCTATTTAATCCCGAAAAAAGTTCTTTATATGGAAAATTCATTATATAGAGGCTCATCTTTCGTACAAAACCTCGTAAGCAAATTTGAAATTATACACTACATATTTAAAAAAAGTAATTATTTGCGCTTTTTTATAAATTAATATCTATTTATTTTATATCTTACCCATTGAAAAAAAAAACTGCAAGAGAGAGGAAAACAAGAAAAAAGAAAGTCGAAGAATGCGCTATAATTTCAACATTAAGAAAATACTTTTATATTAAAATTAATGAATTTTAAGAACATTTTCTAATTTAATGCATACAAGTAATTTTAAACATATATTATTTTATAACATTACTTATTTAACAAAGATGTTTTCAGTGAACTGGATGAGGGGATTTAAAGGTTGCACTTCTTTGATGAAACGCCCAGAATTCTATTGCTCTCGATGAGTTAGGCACCTAATAAGACAAGTTCAAAATTTATGACCACCATAAAATGCGTTAAAAGATAGAATAACTTGAAATATTCAGAATTACAAAAATAAAGAGAGAGAAAAAAATTGAATCATAGAAAAATGTTCATTATATAGAAAATGTACTTCGCTATTGGGAGGTTGTTTTACGAAGAAAATCGTGAAATGTTCTTATTTCCAAGAAAAAATTCACTTCATAGAAACATTCGTAATATGGAGGTTCGACTGTATATATATATATATATATATATATATATATATATAATAGCATTCGAATTAATTGGGACAAAGATCTTTTTCTTGTTTAAGTTGGTATGTTGTTACCAGTGATGACTCTAACCACCTCAAACCAATTATATTTGTCTCAAAGTAGTGTGAAGGATCGATATTTACTAAAATTTACTTGTTTGATTGGTTTTACTGCATGTGTAACTCAGTTGTGAACCTTTCAGTGTGGCAGTTGGTCGTTCTAATTTTGCATTCCGCGTAACACGCGTTACTTTTGCTTGTTCAAAGATGGATATTACTCCGAGGACGAGCTCTAAAATAATCGTTCTTAATGAACGCATTTCAATGAATGTAAGAGATGTAGGCTACTGCAGTTGGTGTGTGCAAATCAAGTGTTTCAAGAATTTCAAGAATATTTCAGGATTATAGATCATCGTGTCCAAAAAGAAAAGTGAAAATGCGGGCACAAACGGAAAACTACTCCAAGAACTAATAAAACTCTAATAAGAAGTAGAAAAATAAAACAAAGAAAGACAATCACAGACCTTCGAAGGGATTTATTGGGTTATGGTGTTGAAATGAGTACCTCAACTGTACGGAAAAGGCTTATAGAAGTTGACCGTAAGGAAACAAGACCGAGGAAAAAACAATTTTTAACTTAAAAAAATGATGAAAAACGTTTCGCATGGGCCAAAAAATACCTATATCATGGACTGTTAATGACTGGAAGAAAGGGATTTTCATTCATGAAACATTAATTTCTCCAGGGATACAAATCAAGTATAGTTAAAAGAAGTGATGGTGGAACTCTGCTACCAGATGATATCTAATGGATTGTAAAACACTCTTCTAAGCAGACGTTTTGGAATTTTTTCACAACAAATGGCACTGGAAGCTTAGTTCCTCTTAAAGGCATGATGAATTCTGTCAAACTCATAAAAATGTTGCGCAGTAGATTGTGTTCCATTCATGGAAACATTTGACGGAACATTTCAACATGACTTGGCCCCTCGTCACACTTCGAAATTATTCTAGAATTTTAGGCGGGAAAAAAAAAGGTGCTTGATTGGGCTGGTAATTCACCAGAACTAAATCCAATTGAGAACTAATGGCATATTCTCAAGAATCATTTAGCTAAGAGGAATTGCACGACAACAGAACAAATTATAAAAAGTGTTATACAAATGTAGTTCCACAATGATGAAATCAAGAACATGCGCGCTACACTAGAGGAATCAATGCTAATGCATGTTGAAAAGGTCATTTCTAATAAAGGAGGACATACTTCGTACTAATATAGAGATTTTTCAGTCTACTTTAGGTATGTAATGATTAAAAGCTAAGGGTCTTGAAACAATCGTTTTTTCCCATTTGTCCCAATTAATTCTAACAGTTTAGTACATAGCTCGCAAAAATCTGCTGACTCGTTTATTCTCTGGATATTTCATGAAATTGAAATAAATACATTTATTTTTGTATTATTTGTCACAAGATTTATTAATATTAAGTTCTAATATATGTCTCACGTTATTTTTGATTTCTTTAATACTGCGAATTTATAAGAAGAAACAGAAACTTATGTTAAGAGTTTTGTAAAATATCTCTTAACGCTTTGTCATCTACTTGCCTTAATTTCTAATACTTTTCTAACTTATTGTTTTAAATCTGTATACAAGAATTATGCAATGCAATTGAAATAACAGAATTTTTAATCTTAAGGACCTCATATATCTATTTTTAAGAAAAAAACCTCTCACTTATGAAATAAAAAGAAACTTTGAATATAATTTTATTAGTTTTTGATTTTATTCGAATTATATATTTTTTGAGTTTTTTTACAAGAAGCTTCATTTGACAGTAATATTTCCCAACTTTTCTCAACTACTGCAATATTAGCTTTGTCGTATGCGTCTTTTCCTGTATTTAAATTAATTTCACTAATTTTACTCTATGCAGAAGAGGACAAAGGAAACAACGATCAAATACAGAAGCAGTTAGGCACCTTAAGACGTTGTTAATTTACGGTAAATGCTTTCTCTAACACTGCTATACGACTAGGAGAGAATACCAATGTCGGTTTCCAAACACTCAGGATCCATTGTGACTCAGCCTTCAACCAGCGCCCCGCTAGTAATGTAAAGGAGTTTCGTGAGCTAACAGGGAAAGCCAGTCGTCCACAAGAGCATTCAAGTATCAATATACCAGCTAAATTATAACATCGATATTCTAGTGTATTTTACAAGGTATCTCAGTGAATTCGGAAGACCAGGAGCTTAAAACCGACAAAGAATACGCGGAACTTAGTTTTAGTTGATAAAAAAAAATACTTTTTCTCTCTCTTAAATATATTGATATTATTTCTTTGTATAAATTTGATGTAAATATAAAGATATTCTATTCAGTTCTGTTGGTAAAAACTTAGACATAAGGCGTAAGTAAAATTATTAGTTTTCCAAAAGATATAATGAAGAGTAGCGAAAGAGTTAAATAAATTTAAATTATTTTACGATTGTAGAGTAAAAACAAAATAGCTTTCTGATAAAATATAAATAATTTATTATTTGTGGAATTTTTAAAACCTATTTCTTTCATTCTTATGAAAATAAAATTTCCATCTTTTTTCAATTGTCGCATTGCTAGCATTTCTGTACACATATCATTTGCAGCACTTAAATTAGTGTTATAAAATCTATGTGTTTTGTGTCCAGAGACAGGAGATAATGATCAAATGTAGTAGCAAAACCAGGTACATTGAGACGTTAATTTACGTTAAATGTTATTTCTAACACTACTGTGACCATACCATAGCAGTATGGTACGAAAGGACAATACTATATATTTTTTATAAGAGAATACTCAATTTAAATTTATTTGATTTCACAAATTTTTTTGATGTAAAAATTCACTATTTTTAAGAAGAAAAAAAAAAAAAAAAAAAAGAACATAACATTGAGTATCCAAATTTGAATTTTCTCCTTTAATATATGACTGCAAATACTTCCTTTGTTTGGATCTCTATATAATATGTAATTAACTTTCAGTAAAAAAACATGTTTTGCAAGATCATGTATTGTTTTCTTCTGCTATGAGTGTTTTTCTGCGATCATTACACAGACTATAACTGTTACTATACATGAATTCTTTAACTACTAATTTATTTTTTTGATGTTCACACCATTTACAAAACGAAAATAAAGATAAAATTATGACTTACAAATAATCATAAATAACCTCAATGAAAACTTTGTGAAAAATTCAATTCATTTCTGTTTTTTAAAGAATTTGATACTTAAATAGCAGTTGAAGTAAACTATATAAATATCCCATTTGTGTAACTTGTGTGGAATGTTTTCATGCATGTTGATCTTCAATTATTTGTACAAAGGTATTACTGGCCTAGTCTAGGTGACGATGGTTACCGATTTGTTAAGATAATGGATAATCAGATGGTTGGAATTTAAGTTATCACAATCTGATGATGTCTCAATATATCTCTTTGTGCTTCAATAGAAACATTCAATACCAAGATCTGATCCAGATTGCCTGTGGGATTCAATCCCTTCGCAAGATCACTTTCTAACTCTTTTGGTCCAAAACAAGAGAACAGTGTTGTTTCTCAGCTCATTTCAGATCATGGTGCTGCAACAAAAACGACAATATCTGCTTCTACGATGTGCAGACATCTTCACAACCAAGTACTCTATGCCAGCGGTTTTCAAACTGTGATCCGCGAACCCCTATGGGTCCCCAGCGACTTTTTAGAGGTTCTTCGAAGTGGTGTCATTTAATGTTAAGATTTCCCTCTTTTACAGACTCTGTAAGGCCTCATGGAAAAATTGAAAGATGTGCCATTTTAGACTAGATCACTTAATCAAGAATATTGATTCAGTTTTTTTTATAGTTTTCAACTACATAGTCATTACGTAATATTTTTTAGAGATGTCTACTGTTTACTTAAAGGAAAAAAAAAGAAGTTTTAAAAAAAAAAAAAAAAAAAAAAACTGCATAATAGCACACAAAGAAGAGTCAGTTTTAGGAATTTTGAGGAATCTTTAAATTAGTCAGCCATGTGTTGAGAGTCAAGGAGGGGTGTTCAAAATCCTGAGGGTTCGCGATGTACGGCTGATACATAAAGAGGGGCGGGCGCACGACAATTGCAAGTTAAAGAACCGCTGCTCTATGCGATATGATCCCTTGCGTATGTTTATTTTAATACATGATAAAGAAATGTTCTTTTTCGTAAGGCAAGAAAGTGTATTACTTGTTCCAGAAAGTGATGGGCTTATGTGCTCTTCACAGACCACTTTCGGCTTATTTTTAGAACATGGTGAAAACAAGGTATCAGATACTACTAATAAAGTTATAGATGTAGAATCATAGTTTGAGATGGAATCTCTTTGTGGTTGTTCAGTCTGTAAGTTCTCATTGGAGGAACTGTAATTACTGTAAAATATCGGAAGAGATCCTTGCTACATTTGTTCACCCTTATGCTCTGGCGCTGTTGGTGGTGAATTCCTCCTAATGAATGGTGATAAATCTGTTAATGAATATTTTGAGGATAGAAAAGAATGACCAAGTCAATCACTGAACCTTAATCCGATTGAACATCTTTGAGGCCACCTCTGCACATAGAGATCTGAATCAAGTCCGATTCTGATATCGTTAAATGAGTCGGAAAAAGACTCGAAGTATGAGCACTACAAACATTTCAGTGTCCGGTAACTTAATTAATATCATGAAAAGTCACATGATGGTACCATTCCATTACAAGTAGGAATGAACATATTCTTTATTAAAATATATTTATTTAATTCTGGTTATTCTAATCAATTCAGTAATTCAGTTCTGTGAATTCTATTCAAAGTCAAATTCTTCCAAATTTCGAATATGAATGTTTATTCGTTTTGAAATTACATACTAAAGACTGGTGGTGCATTAATTTTTGGTGTCAGTGTATATAAGGCTCTATTTTGTTCTCGGTTATTTTATTTGCTTTATTTGTTTTGGGTTGCGAAAATTTATCCGTTGTAAAACGTGCTTTCTTAATTCGTATGTCAGTACAGCACAGACAAATTACAAAGGGAAAAATACATGTTCGTCTTTCATTACTAAAATGGAAGCACATCGTCTTGTTATTGTTTAAGAACTGCTCTTTATATTTTTTATCATGACATTTTTATTCATTTTTCGGCTCTTATGAGTCAGATTTAGAGGAAATTTCTATTCTGTATAGTCATATAAACTCAGAAGTTCAATAGAAACAAATTGATTGAAGAATGGAACTGACAGTGATAATCTTGGTTTGCAGAATTTAGTCGATTTTACAAACGCGTAGTAACAGATAAGCGTTATGTCTTTAATAGATCATAAAAAAATATGATAAAATAATTCATGCGTAATTCAGTGAATAATCATATTTTTAATGTAGTGTAAAGTATTGGTGTTTATGCTTCCTTTCTAATTTATTCTTATTAAAATAAGTATGATATGCTTAGAAAAAATCAATGCTTCTCCAAAATTATATTAATACGAAGACGAAGTAGTTTTAGACATTATATATACATACGTATAATAAATGCAAATATTGTTATAAGGTTTTATAAGTTAGTAATATTACTTCAAGTTAAAGTTGAGTAACATCACAGGGTATTTTGTTCTTGAAGAATAAGAAGGAAATTGTGTTGACGCTCAAAAAATTATTCGAAATACTTGACATGTAATTGAAAAAGGAAGAGACAAATAAAATCTCTAAAAATTTTAAAAATGGAAGGAAATACTGATATTGCATTGTAATTCTATTATTATCTAAAAATGGAATAATACATTTTGATTTCATTAAAAGAACCGAACAAAATCCATTATGGGTTGTACATCAATTGCTTCTCTTATTAGAGCCTCTGCAGTGATTAAGTGAGTTACATAATTTCAGATAATATACTTCTTAAACAATCTGTTTTATAATAAAACTGAAATAATTTTGAAATGTGAATGGTTGGGGAAAAAAATATTTTTGATCCGTATTTGCCAGGGCATGATTTAAAATAAAAATTTTCTGAGACAATATCGTTTATCACAATTTCATTAAAAAAATTGTTTTTCAACAGTACTGGTCTTTTGTAACATAAAAAACCATTGGAGTCGGAAAGAAAGTAATTTCTCTTATATTAAATTTTTTTTTTTATTAGTTGAGTCTTTTTTTATCTATGTATTATTGCGTCTGTAATTCTTCGAAGCGGATATTAATAAAAAATACCTTTTTGGATTTAACTTCAAACAACTTTTGCGGAAAACAATATTTTTCTGTGTGAAAACGTACTAAACTAATCGTTAATTATTTGATCACTTGTTGAACTTTTGAATATAATTTTCACTTTTCTCAGAAAATAAACGAGCCTAAATCCATAGAATAGAAAAAAAAATTCTTACATAACTAAGTACAGTAATACCTCGACTTATGCCACCCCAACTTATGCGAACCCGGAGTTACGCGATTTTCAAATCTCGTCGATTCGTCTTTGTTTTTTCCCATCACTGAAACTCAGGCGGAATCAGTGTCAGAACCTGATGAAATTGGTAATGTGATTCAAGAAGTTGTCGATATTGCCAGGTAAATAAATTCAGAAGTGGATAGAGTAATGAAGTTCAAGAGCTGTGCGGATTCCCACAATGAAGGAGCTCATAGAAATGCATGAGCAAGAGTAAGATATTGTAGATTCTTTAGACCCATTTTAACCAGAAGATAAAATGACGATTGGGAATTTGACAGAAGCCTCCAGTTTATTGAAAACGAATTACACACAAATTTTAGAGAATACAGACTCCAACGAAGAGCGCATTTTTTCAACAAAACAAGGAATGAAAAAAAATTATTAGCAGCCTTTTGAGAAAATTTTGCGGGAGGAAAGGAAAAAAAAAATCTTTGAGCCGTTAGACTACTTTGTTAGATTTTATGAACCTTTCTACATCAAAGTAACTTCGGTTTGTGATTTCGTGTTCGTATTATCTAAGACTTTATTAAACATTTTTTTAAAAAACAAATTATTATTTTCTTTCGTCTCCGGTCCCAACTAAAAATAATTTATATGTATTTATATGCGAAATTATACCCCGACTTACGCGAATTCGACTTACGTAGTTATCACTCAGTCCCACCCATCACGTAAGTTCGGAGTATTATTGTATATGAATTCTTTTAAATTTTCAAGTATTTTTTTATAAATAAGAGGGAATGTGAGGACATGTTTTCGTGAAAAATTCCATCATGTTCAATAAAAAAAACATGTAAACTTTATTCTTTTGTCATAAAAATATGTCTGTTGCCAGACAATTTCGCAAATTACAATAAAAATATAAAAACAGCTCGATCACACGCGAAGTTGATCCAAAATCTCATGATGCCAATAAAAATCATTGATCACAACAATAAAGCCTATTTACTCTTTGTTATAGCGGCTTGAAACAAAGTAACAATCTGAGTGAAAAACATTGGTATTAGAAATAATCGACATAAAAAGAAATATCTGTTTTCGAATAAAGCTATTTGAGGATTTAGAGATAAAATAGAGTTATATAAATGTACACACTAACAAAGCAGTGTTGCTTCTCTTGGTTGAAAAATGATTGTGAGATCAATTTCAAAGACCCCGTTATTTTTCTCGTCAAATTTTTTGCGAAGTGGAATCTTTATGGTATTATTTGAAAATTAAGAAAATAATAATGATTGTTATTTATTAGAAAATTACTAGTTCTACAATGATTGTGAATAAAATAAAGTACAAAGCCCGTTAATCTAAAATTTTCCTAGGTGTTATATAAGGAAAACTTTTTATTTATTTATTTTTTCAAAGAGATACTTAAGAACAAGAAATCTTATTGAACTTGTTATTGCGTTGAGATAATTATAAATATTTAAATTTCTACATCACCAGAAATATACATATATATGTGTGTGTGTGTATGTACAGTTTTTATTAGCAATATAATATCTGAGATTACAGTTAACTTATTTACCTGTATATGTTTAAATCAGATTAAGAATTTAATAATTTTGTTTGAAACAGTAAAAATTAAAAAAAATTTTTGTTAACATTTCAATCTAACAAGTTATATATATATGTATATATATATAAATAGATAGATAGATAGATAGATATAGATATAGGTATAAGAAGCTACAAATTTGATTTGGAAAGTAAAAACGAAGCTTTAAAAACTCTCAAGTAATATTTATTGTATAAATAAAAACAAATTAAATACCTGTAAAAATGTAATTAATAAATAGTAAATTTTTCAGGTTTTTTTGGCTTTATTTATTGAAAAGGTAGAGTAAATTGATTATAACTTGTCATTAATATTTCAAATAATATTTCAATCTTTTGATTACAGACTTCACGTGTTAATTTTCTTTAATTAAATACTTTTGGATAAATTCGATTGAGATAACAAGGAATTGCTGCCTTCAATAATGTTACAATCAAAACTTTCTTTAAACTATTTGTGTAGTAAATCCTTCTAAGGTATTATAACTTTTTTTATCCTTAACAGTTCCACTCTATTGTTTTCTGTATTCGCACCAGTTTTTAATTCACACAGAGTAGACCGAGATCTATATTTTCAAACTTTATAACTCTATGTTTAGTAATTTTTTTATCTAGATCTTCAGATTCAGACATGTTATTTATTAAAATGAAGAAAGTCTTCAGGTTAAACTATAAGAATATGCGGTGGTCTTGACCAAGGACCGATTTCCTGTTGGGGAATTAATGCCGTCTCAACGGTTACGAGTTTCGAGTGGGAAAGTATCCAAGGCTGGACAACCGACGCTTATGCTTTGAGGCAAATTAACGTTTGACCTCCCAAGGCATTCTTTAAAGTGGTAACCGACGCAGTTCCCATATCAATCTTCGGCTTCAAAGTCCACCACACGAGAGGTGACAAGGACCAATGGCCGAATAGTAATCCCAGCTACATCCAAACAGAAGTGATTCTGCGTCACGTGAGGCTTGGAAATGCGTGACGTATTCCATCTTTAAAGAGACATCAAAAGGAAAAACCCAGACGCTTCAGCACGCTGAGATGTTTCAACACTCTACGACGCTCCAACACAGGCTCTCCAAGAGACTCCCAGACTTTCTCTCAGTCTAGTTTCCAAATGGAATTGTACGCTCTCACACCTACAGTGACCTATCAAAGCCCTAGATAACGAGCATGCCAATGTCGTCCAAACGCAACCTTCACATAAGTAATCCTGTTTTATCAGGGCATCAGTGGTGCGTCTTAGCAAATGCATACGTTACAGAGTTATTTAGGTAATTATTTTTAGACTTTTGAAGACATTTACAATTCTATTATTGTTAAAGACCCCATGATCTGAAACAATGACTTTTAATTTCTTATTTAGCACGATTCTTCTTTATATAATATACCTTTTGATTTCGAAGAGAGAACCTCAGAATTTAGTGTTGGAATAATTGATATTTTTCAAAGTATTCGTTCAGGGGAGATGTAGGGGAATAGTCTTCTTGAACTCTTTTTTTAACATTTAAAAAAAAAAATTTTCTTAAGAGAAAATTAAACAATTAAAAGTAATTTAACAGCATTGTTAAAAAAACTACAATAAAGTCTTAAACTTAATTCTGAAACATTTGCTATTCTTAAACTTAATGTTTTTTATAAGCAGGAGAACGTAATATATGCAGGCATATTTTGATATATTTGGTATGCGATTTTTTTACTATATAATCTCTCAGTTCTGATTTATTTACAGAAATTCTTTCTGAAATTATTAAAAGGAAAATTTTTTCACTGAACATGAGATTATCTCGAAGAGTGACAAATGTATTAGCATCTTCAACTTACATCTTGCTTCTCAGTTTACACGATGTTTGTAAGTTTTATTTTTTAGAGTAACATTTATTTTCATTTTATACATTTATTTTTTGTGAAAGTATATTTTTCGGGGCTTTTCAACAGATTAAATTTTTTTATTAATGACGGAAAATGGGAATCTAATAGGTCACTTGTCATATATTTTCAAATGATAAAACAATTCTTGAGTTTTTTTGTGTTGTGTGTGTGTGTTTTTATGAATTTAATAATAAATATAATTTATGAAAGTAAAAGACGCATAGAATGATCTATACATGAGTTAATCATGTCGGGTTTTTTAAAGGGAATATTTTCACATATATAAAATAATCGTAAGGAAATTTAAATTTTCAATAAACAACATAGAGAGAGCTGTAGGAAAACAAGTTTTTTTTTTAAAAAAACTTTTTTTTCAATTCCTACTTAGAAAGAAAATTTTTATATAGTTCCTTTTTATTAAATAATTACATTTAATATAAATAAACATAATTATATGACAGAACCCTAATATATTAACTGGCAAAACACCATTTAAATTAACATCACAATAAATTTGTAATTACACATTTATTTTTATAATAAAAGTCGAGTATTAATAAGAAATAATTTATCTTAAAACCAGTGTAAAAGGAATGCTGACGTCTTACTATAGTATGTGATTATTCAGGTTAAGTTAAATCTTAATCACAAATTTAACAAACGCTGTTTTATGCAATGGTGCTGCCATCTAGATGAATAATATCGATTGAAATATATCTCTTAAAATATGATTAATTAATTAAATTTAGTTAATAAATTAATATTTGAAAAAAAGGTATCAACATCAAGGATCATCCATTACAAGTTTAAAAAATGTATTTAAACTTGAGGGGATGAATAAAAAGTATTTTATTAACGATTGAAACCTTGAACAAAATATATAAATAAATATATATAGGGAGAGTGTGAACTAATAGTAGCAATTGTGAAAACAGTTGTGTGTGTGTGAAATCCTAAAATAGTGCGTATTGCTATAAATAAAGATTTCCATTTCCATTTTTATAGCAAAGCAATGTGTTTAAGATGTATAGTATTATAATTTAAAAGAAATGGTACAAAATTGCAAAAAAGTCAATAATTAATTCATTTCCAAAAACATTAAAATAATTTTTTCTGATGTATAATTATTCACTAAGGAGCAAAACTAAAATCGCAGAAAAAAAATAATACATTTATGCAATCATATTTACTTCAGCCATATATAATCCTGATGGTTTTTGATGTGTGATTTTTTGTAGATGGTTTTTCAGCAACATCTATATATAGATAGCATATGCCTAGCATTTATTTGAAAAAAAAAATAAACTGAATTAATATCACAAGTAATATTTATTTTAATCACTTTGCACAGTTTTATCTTTGATTTGAATATTAACAAATAAATTACTATGTAACTTTAACATTTTGTTGTATTTATGAGCTACGCTTTTATTGTTGATTTCTAAGTTAGATCCGCCTGCAATTAGAAACAATAACACACAAATATATTAGAAAAAAATAATAATAACAGGATTTGTATTCGTGTTTTAGTCTCTATTGTGTCAAATTTTGCATACTTTAAACTATGCTCACTTTTTTTAAAATGATTTTTTTTGTAAGGAAAGTAATTGGTACAGTTAAATATAGCGTGCGCTAAAATGATTTTCATGAGAAGCCTCATAAGAAGACTTCTTAAAGATAAAATTCACTTTAACCACCTTTTTAATCAGTAGAGGGCGCTATCAGCGTAGTATATTTGTAAATTAGGTAAGAAAAATTATCTTATTTGTACGTGTGTGTGCATACTTTTGAATATTTGGCGCAAATGTGCGTTAATATGTTAACAAATATGCAACGTTTTTTGATGTGAAAATAATGAACAGTTTAATAATTTATTTAAAGGTATTAAATGATTGTGAAAGGCGACTCTTGAAATGAATAAATATCTATTAATATGGCTTGACAGTTGAATGTATGAATTGAAAATGTAATTAACTGTCAAGTATAACATTTGCGATTATAATTGCTTGAAAAATTTACAATTTTGATAAAAGTATTATTTCAAAATATAATTAAGATTAGAAGTATAAAAGATAACTGATGCATAAAAATGATTTAAATGTTTAAGACTGAGTCATATATAATTATTCAAAATTTGAAATAAGGCTTCAAATTATGTACCGATTGGCCTCCAAATTTTCACCAACTTCTTTCCATCAGAAATGCTTTCAAAAATTTCTGTGAATTTGTTGTAAATATTTGTAATTCTTCTTAACCTCAATATATATGTATATTTTTATTTTTTGTTTGCCCTGAATGTGTGTTAATACTTACTTCTGTAAGTCCCGTGTGATACTTTGTGGTGCACGGGGAATTTATAATTGTTTTCAATAAAGAAAAAAAATATGTACCTCATTTACGACTCACAAGTTGTCAATTTTCATGAATTGTAGTTCGAAGTATTAAAGAACGTCATTATATCAGATGCGGAATTTTTTCTAGCATTTTCAGTAATATTCTTTGATATATGGATTTATTTCACGGAACACTCGTATATTCCTTAAAACTTCAAGATTGCTTACATGAGAATGCTGTAACGGAGTGATGTATGTCGCGAGTTTTGTGACCAGTGATGTCAAGTCGAAGCGCGGGAAATTAGAATTTAAATTCTACTAAAAATTCACTGTACAGAATAATGAAGACTGCTGCGCGTTAAATGGAAATGGGTTGCGTAATCTTCACGTTGTGGGGAAGTTAGGAAAAAGAGGTACATGTTTAGTTCAGATTCTCAGTACTCGATTTTGGTTCAAAATTATGAGACCCGTTATCAATATTTTTCGCAAAGCTCTAGGGAGACATTTATTCAAATCATTCAAATATAACACGTGCTTAAGAAGATTTCTGCTGTAAGTATATAAAACATTCAGCAATCTATGAGATACATTTTGTAATTTTATAATATGTTCTATACATGGATCAGTTGATTGGAAAAAGTATCATATTCAAAATCGTCAGTTAAATTTTCATCTATTCTGCCACGTGATCACTTAAGATATTGTAAACAGATACATAACAAATATTGCATAATATATACCATGGTGACTGAGTAGAGATTTCTGAAAAAGTGGTTGAGTAGGTCAGTTAAAATATCTTAAAATTAACCTAGAGAGCTATATTTACGATATAAAATTTCAAAATGAAATATCTTTTACACAGTGAAGATATACCACGGTTAATTAGTTTTAGCTTTATTATTTTATCATTGAATAATCGCTTTAAAAAATTGACACATAATTTAAATGTTTCAATTAATTTATTAAACTGATAATTTCGGTGGATTTTTTTCCCTATTAAAATAAACAGCACGCCCAACAAAAATTTTAATGCAATCTTAATAGAAATAAAGAAACTATGAACAAGAAAAAGTAGACCTAATAGTTAATTCCGGAATTACCAAAGATTTTTTGTGCTTTGATGCGCAAATTCGTTGATAAATTATTCACTGTAGAATTATTTCAAAGTGCTATAAAACATTACTATAGAACTTCTATTTTATGTACATTTTAACTTCGTGAGAGTATTATTCTTAAAAACTCTTATATTTACATTTTTCGTATTTGTCGCAGCTCAGCAATTATTCTAATTATTCATAGGAAGAAAAAAATATATTAGTCCTATTTTAAGTAAATGTACTTAATATTCATTTTTTGACTTTACTTTCAATTTGATAATCTGTTTCTCTTAAAATTTTTAATAATTTAAATTGTAAAAAACGCGCACATTTTCAATAAAAATGAACAGTAATGTCAAAAATTCAACTTCATACAATTTATGCATTAGAACAGTTAACGCAAAAGTGAGTTAAAATTAATATTATATAATTCAGTATACATACATATATATAATTTATCATATGTCTATTTAATGGAAAATTTCTTGCAAAACATGCTTTTAACCAGACCCACAACACTATCACAAGACCCAGTCTATACCATATAACAAGTAATATAAAAAAAATAGTTTTTAAGTCAATTCCTACTTAGATCAACAACCAAAATTTTTGTTTTAGCTACTTTTTATTAAATAGTTACAATTAATATAAATATGTATACACATATTTATATTAATTAGGTCCGAATAACAACATTAAGTGGTAATTAGTTTTTTTAATTATCATTAAAGTATCGTATTGTCCTTTTAATTTCAGTCCAACTGAATGCTTTAACACGTGAGAAAAAAAAAACCTTTTCAAGTTTTGACACAAGTCGCCAACGTGGCTGTATTTGTAATTCTTTAAATAATTAGTTTTAATCAATTAATTTTTATTAATTATAATTAAATTATTGTATTGTCATCGAAAATGATCCTGTATATAAAATTTCAGCTCAATTCAGCGCTTTAAAATGTATTTTATTAACGATTGAAAATTCCATCAAGATAAAAATAAATAAATATACAAATATATAAATAAATAAATATATAGAGACAGTGCGAGCTAATAGTAGGAATTGAAAGCAGCCCACACCCTTATGGAGATGTAACCAGCCAGCACAATGATTTGTTAACAGCTTGAACCTATAACTTCGTGGTATCTGTGCTACACTCGATCCCTACCATCAGCCCTTACCAACTTGAATCGGAACTCATCTGACTAAACAGCATTCCAGTCATGTAGGGTACAATTAATATGTTCACGAGCACAAGAAAGGCGCCGAAGCCAATGGCATGTTGAAAGTAAGGACATTTGAGTTGATCTTTTGCGTCATATTTCATCAACATCAAATTTTGCTGCACTGTTCTCTTGGACACATCTGTCGTACATCCCACATTGATTGTTGTCATTTGATATAATTTTGCTTTTCTGGAAACACTGACTACACTACGAAGAAGATGCTAGTCCTTAAGTAGATGCTGTTGGCCCTGCATTGTCCATGGTGGCAAGTAATACCGAGTTATATATTACTTGGTACTGTAGATCGAAACTGTGTGTTGAGAATTTCCTAAACTTTTTCGAAATAAAACGCCCTCCAACTAGCATTCTGCATTTAAAATTTGTTAGCTTCCATCGTGTGGCCATAATCATGTGAGAAAATTTTTCACATGAACCAATTGAGTACAAATGAATCCCTCCCCCTGAGAAAATACACCGATCATTTATATATTATGCAATTCTTACTCAATGCTACTGCCACCTGGATGTTTGTGCATTGCTATCTTTTGATTTTTGGCACTTATTAAATATTTTACCAAATTATCCATGTAGTATATGTAAAGTGAGCTAAGAATCTAATTTGATACTTTTTTACGCCTGTTCTATTTATTGTAGAACAGGTGTAAAAAATTACAAATAGAATCCATAACATTATTTATACGGGTTTAGATTGGATAATACTACACAGTAAAGTATTATTTGCTGTTACTTGAGGAAAAAGAATTTCTTAAGAGTGGTGCAGTGGGTAATTAATTGCTAGCTAAACATTAAATAATTGCCTTTAAAAATGAAACTTCCTAATGCTGTGCAGTAGCAGAAAGTATTGATATAAATTTTAGTCGTAAATTTAAATTACAAAACATTTACATTAAATTATGGAATTCATTTAATTTGTATTCGTTGCTTTTAAGATCGACTAAATGCACCATTTTAATAAACAATGTTTCCATTTTAAAACCAATAAAATTAATTTTTCAATTGATAATTTAATTTTAATTTTTGAATAATAAATTAAATTAGTATATTTCATATATTAAAAATAATAATTATTAATTATATCATTTGTTCGAAAATGAATTAGATAAATTTGTTTTAATTACAGTAATATTATGGATTAAGCATCTTTATTAATTAAATTCATATTTCTAATGAGAAAAATTTTAAATTAAAACATTTCCTTTTTGATGCGCATTGTCAACTTTTTAAAAATCAGCTTTAAGTAAAATTCTATTTTTGACGCATAATATTCTCCTTTTAAATAAAATAAGTAATTACGAATTAATTTGTGATGTTTACGATATATAAAAGTTAAAGTTTTAGATTTAATTAATTATTTTTTGCACAGTGCTACTTTCTTAATAATTTATTACAATGGCTTTTTTTAGATTGTTATGAGTCTCTCTATATTGCTTTTCTGTCTATTTCAGAAACTTTTAAAATGTTCTTTTTCGTATTTTTAAGATAGTAGCTGTATAAAATTTGATTTTATTCTACAGGATAAATGAAACTGAATCACTTTGAAAACTCTTCTTTGGTATTATATTGCATTGACAATCAAAACTATACCTTTAATCGCGATTTCTGTTAATCGTTACATTTTCATTTCTTATGGTGCATTCTTTTCTCTGCTTAATTTTTTGAAACACATTGCAGAGTATTATTTTTCATATTTTTTTTGAAAAAAACTTAAAGCTTATTTTAAATAAAATATTTTACTTTACTTGAATATAACTCGAAAGGGAAGGAAAGTTAAAGAAATTAAAAAAAAAAAATTTTTTTTTTTTTAATTATAATGTAAGATTTATCGGTATTCTAAAAGTTACAATATCTGTATTTTAATATAAGATAAGCTTTTAAATTTATTACATAAAATGTAAAATATTTCATGTAGATTTTTTACCAAAGTTTGGAATACAATTTATATAAACTCATTAAGTATTTGAAAATTAAATTTGCATTGATAATTTTTTTGATGAAAAACAAAATATTTTGTATCCCAACAAAAATTAAAACCAAAAGTTACGAGTTACTCCATATGAGTAATTTCATATCCTGTTTGTATATGATGAGAAAAAAATCAATTTTTAATAAATTCCTTTAAAAAAATAAAAATATTAAACTAAATTTTTTTGAGTATTATTTGAAAGCTAACAGCATATTTTTAAATTGCGCTTCATCTCACCTACAAAGCAACACATTAAGAAATAAATTTTTTTTTCTAAAAAATAAAATATATACATTATATTAAGTATTAGTATTAAAAATATTTGATAATTTGGTCAAAATATTTCATATTGTTAGTTGTCATGTACATTAAGAATTTGCTTTTGATGCTTTTATTTTTGTAATCTTCCCACACAATGATGCAAGTTCGGTCTCCCAGTAATCAGAGCTTGTTCGAAGCTCAGATAATTTCCCATTTAAATATAAACACATTTTAAAGTTTGAAAAGTCATACTATTTATACATGCTGTAGATATAACAAATATAACAAACTGAATTTTGACAAAGAGGAAAAAGAATTGATTGTATTAATTGAAGCTCATGATAACAATTTGCTACATTTCTCTTTAAGCGTAAGTTTTTCACAAAAGTTCTTTCAAAAAATGTGTGATGAATGACTTCAATTTCATAGTTGATGTATTGAAAATACTTCTACAGATTTTTCTGAGATATACAGATGTCAAGATATTCTGGAAGTAAACTCTCAGTTGTTGTGAGATTTCAATTTTCTTTTGCTCGGAAATGTGGTTGCATTTTTTATGCTTCTTTCTTTCTTTCTATTTTCTTTTCTCTTACATTGTTTTTCAAAAAAGAGAATATTCTTTTCGGTGGCATGTTCAATCTTTTTGTGTTTTTTTAGATTTCTTAATGCAACTCAGCATTTTCATTGTTGCGAGTTTTTTCCGTGTTTTAAGACATCTCGACAATACTTTTGGATATTTTATATTAAATCCTACTTCAATTCCTTAAGGTTGAAAGTCAGCAATATTCGACAGACAAACAGTTGGGCTGTGACAGTCAGATAATATGATAGCCGGTTCAGTCGCGGCTTTTGAATGTCTATCAATTTTTTGTACGTATACTTTCTGTTTGTCACAAATTTAAATCTTGATCAAAGATGGAATTAATTTTCTTAGAAGGATTATTTTAGTTCTAATGGAAGATAATCATTTCATATTTTTCTGTGAGCGTACGTGATTAATAATTATCCCCATAGCCAAAATTTTATATAAATAAATGCAGAAGTCTTATCATAAAGTTACTGATAACTCAAATGAACTTTTTTTGAAATTGTTAGTTAAAAATGAGAAGTAAATTCATAAAATTTAAATTTTTTTGTTAATGTTATTGATATTATATATTTTTATTTTGAAAGAAACTAGGTTTTTGTTTTCTATAATAAGTTCTACTTTTTCGTTGATCTGCTGACAACGAAGTTTTACTTTTAATGGTTTGCAAGATTAGAAAAATTTTGCCATTTTTCCCATATTGCTTTGAAATTTTCCTACTTTCAATAGTGAGTTTGGCAGTTTTTAACGACAAGAGACCCATTCGTAAGATTCATTGAATGTAAAAATTTAAAAGGATTCTGAGCTGTAATTAAATATTGCTCCTAATAACTTAAGTCATAGATTTATACATGTAAAAAGACGTGAAAAAAAGAAAGATTTGTTACTATAACTTAGTGATAAAGCTATAGCAACAACTACTTAACTTAAAGATAATATATAAATTAATTTAAAGATAATATACATAAATTAACTTAAAGATAATACATAAATTAGCTTAAAGATAATGTATAAATTAACTTAAAGATAATATATAAATTAACTTAAAGATAATATATAAATTAACTTAAAGAGTAAATTAACTAAAAGTTGTTATAACTTAAAGAAGCTGAAACTATAATTTTATGTAATCATTTCAGACGCTGAACTTTAAAATTTAGTTCAGTTTATACTTTTTCTCAACGAAACTGGATCATTCAAGAGCTTTAATCTATCCTTAAACAATTTAAGGACACAGGATAAAATTAATGTAAATGAGTTAGAAGACTTAAAGTGTATACATTTATTCTCGTGTTTTAAGTCTTGTATGTCTTGGGTATAAAACATTTACTGTAGTTGATATAATAAATTATTAAAGCCACAGAATATGGAATTTAATCGAATATAATCGTTCTTATACATGAAATATGTGTTTTTAATGATTGTTTTATGTATTATGGAATTCCTAAGCAGCAATTCAGTTAAAATACAGTTATGTTTTCTGAATAATATAGAACAATAGTATAACATTCGTAAAGCTGAATTCCATTATTCCTTTGTTTTTAGAGGTGCATTAACCCGGTGATTAAGATTGTGTGTGCCAGTACATTGCTGATAATTTCCGAGTCCATGGAAATATAATGAATTCAAATCTTATTCTATGAATACAGTTATGTGGAAGAATAGAGAATACCGCAACCTAAAACAACTAAAAGGCAAAATCTTCACATGACTTAGCGTGGAAGTTGAGAAAGATATTTCAGATATCGTTTACTTCTCATTTGACTGCTATTCAGAATCTCAAGAACCATCACCGATAAACCATGTTTCGCTCTATAGAGAGGTTTAATCAATTTAAATTTATAAGAAATAAGTTAAAAACGTTAAAAAAATAATTAAAATTTTTTTCAATACAGTTTCTATAAAAGCTCTTATATCCCCCCATCCCTTATGAAAAAAAATACCAACCCCAGAAGGAGTTGTGCTAGAAAAACGAAATTCGGTAGTCGTGTTTATAAATCTTAAAGATGACGTCTATTTAAGTTCCGTGCTAGGAGCATAAGTGGGGCGCTAGAAGTGCCACTATAAGCATGCCCATAAGGTTTGGTTTAAATATGCGCTGTAAAATTCTTGAGCATTTTATATCATTGAGATTTGACATAGTGAGAGTTGATGCTAGTGAAAAATGCCTTTAAGGAGATGAAGAAGCCATTATCAACATCTCACTGAGTTTGAAAGAGGTTGTATAGTAGGGCTAAGAAAAGGTGAATTTTCTTCCCGCTATATTTCAAAAAGACTTTGCAGGAATGCACTCACTGTGCATGATTGTTGTTGGCAGCAATGATCAAGAGAAGATATTGTTTCAAGAAGATCGGGGTTCCTGGTGGCCACGTGTTCGGCGAATGGCTATACGTGCCGTACTGCGTCTGCAGAAGAAATTCGAGTGGCATTTGGCAGCACAATAAAATTAATGTAAATGAGTTAGAAGACTTAAAGTGTATACATTTATTCTCGTGTTTTAAGTCTTGTATGTCTTGGGTATAAAACATTTACTGTAGTTGATATAATAAAATACCAAGCCACTACCTTTTGCATCGTCAGTGGTGTCATACTAGGGGTTGCTGGACTGGAGTGGAGATTTGTTGTGTTTTCTGATTAAGTCCGATTCTACCTTGGTGCCAGCAATGAACGTGTGTTGATTAGAAGAGGGCCAGGTGAACGCTTGAAACCAACCTGTCTCCGACAAAGACATACTGGACCTACACCTGGAGTTATGGTTTGGAGAGTAACTTTTTATGACATCAGAAGCATTCTCATGGTTATCCCACTCATCCTGACTGAAAATTTGTACATCAGTCTTGTAATTTAACCTATTGTGCTGCCACTTATGAATAACAGTCAAAGGGGTATTTTTCAACAGGATAATGCATTCTATCATATTACTGTTGCAATTCAGCGTGCTCTACAGGATGTACTGCCTTGGCCTGCTATATCAATAGATCTTTCTCCAATCGAGCATGAATGGGACATCATTGGACGATTATCCCAGCGTCATCCACAACCAGCATTAATCTTCCCTGTGTTGACCAACCAAGAGCAACGGGCATGGAATTGTATCTCACAAACTGATATCTGGCAACAATGCATGCACGTGTGATTGCTTGCGTTCAAAATTCTTGTGGTCATAACGGTTATTAATATACCATCATTTCACATTTGAAATAGCTTTTCTCGTGCTTTCATTAAACTGTGATATTGAAACTAGTGTACTAAATATGTTACCTAGACAAAAATATTGCCAAAGTTTCCTTTCTCTACAATAATTTTTCTTAGTGTTTTTTTTCTTTCCATCGGTGTATATCAGGGGTGGGCAGAATTTTCTAGGGTACGGGCTACCTCTAATTTTTCCAAGGTGCTACGGTCTACCCAGTGGCGTTAGTTGGGTAAGGTAAGAAAAAGGTCTACAGCAATTATTATAACTTAATAATAAATACGGTAATTGTTCTTACCTACATAACTAAAATAAAAAGAAAACTCACATTTTTAAAACCACATTTAAAGTAAAACGCAAGATACAAATTTAATAACAATAGCCACAAATATAATAATATCAAATTGTGACGGCTCTATCCGCGATCTTTTCACTAATCTTGGGGAATTTTTGGTCCTTAAAAATTATTTTGTTAGAACACTTCCTCTGAAGAAGAGAACGTGAACATGCAAATTAAGACTACTATATACAGTCTAGGCTTTCAGATTAAAAAAAGAGAAATGGGAAGTCTGCTAGCGGAGCAGTGATTAGTCGAATTTAAAGTGTGACGCAGATAGTTAGTAATTAAAAAATTGTAATAATTAAGGTAACGATCTGTCACTTAAGCTTTAATCTAGACTAGATAGCTAGGAAGTCCGAGTAATTGAATTGAAGTAAGTGTTACAAGTAATTACATCTTCACAAGTCTTCTCATACCTCGCGTACCTCGTCAATTGTCTTCATATTGCTTAATAGGGTGCATCTTTTAGTTTTGATTAATCAAACTTGTGTTGTGGTTTGTGCCATAAATAAATTAAGTGATTGTGAATATGGCTGGTCTTCCTTCCCTTTCTTCTACACCCTTAAGCCCGGAGGCGAGATCCTTACAAAATGATGCATTTATTATTAAACAATTCAAAATATATTAAAAAATAAAACATTTTCATCTAAAGTTAATTCTCGTAGTTATAGTCTGTAGATGACTTCTAAATACTGTCAAACAATCTTGAATATTTCGGTATATAATTACTTATTACTAATCTTCAGGTGGTTCTCCCAAAATGTATTGGCGGTCCACCGGTCGATCGCGATCGACTTAATGTTTACCCCTGGTGTATATTGTCTCATGATCCTTGCACATCGTTGCAATACATGATACAATTTTACCAAGCAAAGGTGTAGCAATCCGATTGTTTTCAACAAAGAAATAAGATGAAGAAAATAATGTAACATTTCTTTATTCCTTTTTTGAAACAATCCTATATAAAATAAAGTAATTCAAAGATTGAAGTATGAGGTAGTTTTCCTAAATCGTATTGAGATTCCCATTGAAAGACGCAATTTAAAGTTGTTGAAAAGGTCTGAGTATAGAATCATTCATGCACGAGAACCAACGATTGTTGAAAGTAAACAAGAAGTGAATGAACAGTTCAAAGCAGTTTAGTAATGGTATAAAGAAGAAATAAAGCGTTTTTTGAGGACCGTAAAAGTGTCCTGTAGATATATGCAATAACATTTTTCATCGCGTATGAGAGTAATCTCTGCTATTCTGAGAAAAACTTTGCACGTTGTTTCCCACCACAAGAAAAATTTCTTCTTCAAAAATGTTTTTGTGAAACTTTTCATGTAGGAAGAAAGAGAAAGATTGGACGCAAAAACTTTTTCGCGAGTAAGAAAAAGCAAAGAATACGAATAAAAAAATAGCTATAGGAAACACAAAACGTATTGAAAAAATATTTTCCTGCCCTTCATGATAAATAAATGTTTCCTAACCATTGAAATGAAGGGGTTTCTTAAGTTCACCAGTTCACCTCAAATAAAGATTTCTTTCCTAAAAATATTCGAACATATTTTTTTTCTAGGAAATGTTTATTTTAGATCCCAAATGACGTGAAATAAATTGTCTCAATTCTTTTATGCATATATATGTCTTGATAGAACCGTTTTTGAAGAGAACAGTAGAGAAAATGCTTCATGCAATATGCAGGCTTATTCAGAAACAAATACATTTTTCTTAATGATTTTCTATTTGCAAATGATCCAACAAGTAAACCCATTTACTTCCATTGAAAAAAAATGTTTTGAAATTGTCTTTGATTTTAAATAGGTACCTGTTCAAAACAAGTGCAGTTCATTTTTTTCTCACATTTATATATTGTTGAACTGTTACTTTATAATTTTTCAAAACGTTATTATTTGCTATGTCAGTTTTACTTCATACGTTATTTATAAAATAGTGCATTTGAATGAATTTCATATACTTTGAAGCTTTGCAGGAAAAGCTATCAGGAGAAAGAAAACGTTATTGATTTTTTAACGTAGTTTATTAAAATTAAAATTAAAGTTTTTTTTAATTTTGTTGTTCGTAAATACTGTACAAATCAAAGTAATTTGAAGATTTTAAGTGTCAACTCCAAATTATTAGAATATGAAAAAGATTTAATTAAAAGCACAAAATTACAAATTGGCTCATCAAGAACACACCTTGAAAGGATCGTTTCAATTAAAGAAGTTATTAATTATTTAAATGAAGAGAGAGAGAGAGAGAGAGAGAGAGAGAGATAGTAAATATATTTGAAAGTAAGGTAAAAATAATTTTTACAACAAAATAAAAAACATATTTCTTATTATATATATTTGTATTGTGTGTAAATTACCGTTTCAAAGCTAGTTAAAACTTTTTTAAATGCTTATTGAAATGAAAAATTAATGAACAGAATTATATACATAGTCAATATTCAGATTAATTTCGGTATCTTCCAATCACACTCATTGACTATATACATATTTTTCAATTTATACTATTTTAGTTCACACATTCTCCCTATATATATATATATATATATATATATATATATATATATATATATATACTAAATACTTCAATAGTATTAAAAATTCAAATAAAATAGAAATAAGACACTTTAGTACACATGGTTTTGTGTGAACATGCTTCACTCAATATTATTAAAGTTGTTCCTAATATTAAAGACAGATTATGGTGGGAAAGTTACTATATTAAATATTATAATGCAGTTCATCCTTAAGGACTAAATGTATTATACCAAGGAAAAATATTATAAATGCAACTAAACAAAATTCTCAAGAGTATTATTACAATAATGGGATTAATATAATATCTAATAAAAGAAAAAATAGAGGGGCTAGAACTAAAAGATTAAGTAGAGTCCAAAAAGTCCTTTTAGATAGTATTATAGATATTTGTAATAGCTTTGATAACAATTTTAACACAAAACACATTAAATCTTTTATGTTTGGACTCAGTAAGACAGAATTATGTATTACAGAAGATGTACTAATTTCAAATAAAATTAAAGATTGTCATGCTTTGCATATTATTAAGGACTTTCACACAAATTTTTTAAACATAAACATAACATAAATGTTAATGTAAATAAGTATCATCAAATAGAATACTGTACACTTTTATATATAAATAAATCATATGATATTAATTTTTCTGACATTTTTAAAAAACACATGTCATCTTTCCCAATACAAAATATTACTATTAAAAAAGCTTTTAAATACAATAAAAAATATGTAGATCAATTTTTAACTATAATGTGCCTATAAAGCAAGATAACTTAATATGTAAATGTAGTGAATTTAAAGAATTTATAGATGAACATCACAAGCATGTTGTTACTGGTGACCTCAATATTGTAAAAGACAATAATCTTAGAAACATAATGAATAAAAGTACTGGTTTTAGATTAATGATTTCGAATAATAATAAAATTATAAAAAATCAGTTATGTAATGATATTGAGCGATTTATATACAAAATAGCTATTAAATATAGTATGCCTATACAGGCATTCACAGAATTCAAAGGTAATATTACACAACAGCTTAATAAATATAACTATGGTACAGATAATAAAATCTTTTTTAATAATATTAAAAATCAGATTAAAAATTTGCAAAATAAATTTATTATAGTTTATGTTGATAAAGTGACAGGAAATTGTGCCTTCATATGTAAATACTATTATAATTTAATGATCAACAATTATTTCGATAATAATACAGCTTTTGTTAAGTCTTCTGTTTCTGATAGAGAAATAAATAAACGTACCTAGGCTTTTCATAAACAGTTAAGAATTCAAATTAATAATAATTTTAAATTTCCACATATATTTCTTACTCCCAAATTTCATAAAGACCCAGTTAAATTTAGGACAGTTACAAATGGTTTTAATACATATATCAGCAAAACAGGCAAAATTCTCCATGAAATATTGCATGATACAATAAATAATCTTAAATCCACAGCCATTCTTAAAAATAGTAAATCATTTATTGAACAAATGAAAGATAAAAAAATTTATTCAGTCTATAGTTTAGATTTTGAAGATCTCTTTAACTCTATTAATATTGATGATTTGATTAATATACTTGTAAATTTACATAAAGATAATTTATTTAATAATGTTAATTATGATAGATTTGGTTTACTACTTAGGTTTGTACTTAAAGAGAACTATATATATCATAAAGGTAACTATTATCTGCAGATTAAAGGTTTGCCACAAGGTGGCCCTGCGAGCAACTGTCTTGCCAATTTATACTTACATTATTTTGAAAGTAGTTACATTAATAATTCTAAATATTATATTTATCGTTATATAGATGACATAATTATTTTTGGCAAACAAGCCAATTTTATACCTAACATTAATTTTTATCCACAATATCTTAATTTAATACAGACAAATAATAACAACCATGAAGCAAATTTTCTTGACATACATGTCAAATTAAATGATAATGTAATAGTTTCTAATATTTATGATAAAAGAGAAGAATTTAATTTCAATATTATAAAAGTTCCTCATTGGGAGAGTAATGTACATGTTTCTATATTCAGAAATATTGTTATTAATTATATACAACGTAATAAATTTCTGGTGTCAAAAAAATCAGACATTATAAATAACTATAAACATTTTACTAAATATTGCTTGAATCAGAAATACCCAATTAATTTTATTAATAATTATATGAATAAAGCTATTCAAAATAGTTAGGATTAAAATTCTGAAACTGTTAATAGTTTATTACTATAAACTTAAACATTTCATAGTTATAGTTATCTACATAATCTAATATTAGATAAAATTACTTATTATTATTTTATTCATATTTACTCTAGTGTTATTAAAGTTATGCTATAATTTGCAACTCTTATTAATTTTTATTTCCATTCTTTTTACACTTTTGTTAAGTGCTACATTTCAGCTCTTCACTTGATTTAAATCTGCATTAGGGTCCAGAATCTGGCAATAACTTATTTATTGCACTCAGATTTAGAGCGGGCTTTGCATTTGTAAGTGCAATTTTTAGGTAAGTTACCTCTATCTTGTAATGGATTTGGATATTCCTATCCATTATTTTCTATTGGTTTTTGCTCAGTGTTATTTACATAAAGGGGGAAGGTTGGCTGGCCAAAAAACATGTTCAACCCCACTTTTATATAAATTATTTTATATATAATCTATCCTAAGTCAGTAATGTTTATAACACTGCAGCATCCATTTTATAATTTTTAATCTCGATTACTCATATGTCCTTCATTGTGTGATTTTCCTACTGTCTATGTGTTTTTCAAATGTTCTTGTTTGGATGTTACCTCTTGTTTGTAGAGAATTATAGTCTATATATATATATATATATATATCTTGTTAAGTTTTCAATCGTTAATAAAATACTTTTTATTCATCCACTCAAGTTCAAATACATTTTTTTAAACTTTGACACTTGATGTTAATACAGTTTTTTCAAATATTTATTCATTAATTAAATTTAATTAATGAATAAATAGTAGCAAACAAAAATAATAGTCCAACACCTTGTATAAAAAGGAAAATCGCTCGTTGTGTCCCTGTAGTGCAATGGACTTCTAATTCAAAGATCGTGGGTTCGAATCTTACCTGGGATGGCCTAATTTCTGAGAATGTGACTTTTGAATGAATACATAGTAACAAACAAAAATAATACTCCAGCATCATATACAGAAAGGAAAATTGCAAGGAAAATTGCTTTCTATTTGGCCACTTAATATTGGGATTCTGTCGTATGTATATACATACTTATATTAATTGTAATTATTTAATAAAAAGTAACTAAAATAAAATTTTTCTTTGTTGACCTCAGTAGAAATTGACTTAAATTTTTAGTTTTTTATATCACTTTTTTAAGAGAAGTACATGTCCACATATGTTACAAGCTTATTTCTTATTATATAGTTATTCAAAACAAACCTTCAAAACAACTTGATTGAAAGGGCGTGATCCTTTTAAATATGGATCTTGTAAATAATTTGATTCAAAACGTACGAGAGAGAATTGAAGGCCTTCAACTACACCGGTGCTTTTTAAACTTAAGAGAATTTGTATGTTTAGTCGAATTTCTCGAAAAGTACTAAAAGTAATATTAGTGCTTCCAAACAAAGATGTAATTTTTTAGTGTTAATTACGTATGTGCCATGTGGGCTGTGGACTTGAGGAAATATCAGGTGTCCAAAAAATATATGGTTACACTCTTTGACACTTTAATTACAAATAAACAAAAATATTCATTTCTGTTTTTTTTGTGTTCCATAAAGAAAATACCGAATTTTTTTTACATTGTTTTATTGCACGATTTCAATGTGCACGCCATTAATCTCACTCAACACATCGTGTTTATAAGAGTGTGGTGGTGGTATCTATATAAGCCAGTAACATCCCCCGTACCATGATGATCATTTTAGTATAATGGATATGTTATGTGCTTACAAGCAGAAGGTACCAGGTTCTCTAACCTTCATTGGTGACCCTCGCTGTATTTTGAAAACAACGCAAGACTTCGCGGAGCAGACGTTGCGTCATCTATCTGCCGCAAGAGCAACCCAAAGCCTTCAGATCACATGACGCAGCACAGCAAAGAAGTCAAATCCACATGACGCAGTACTCAAACCGTCAACACATACTTGACGCAATAGCAATAACTCACGCGCTTGCCATAACAACGGTATCGTTCGTTCGCCTATCCTCCGACTCACTGGCAGGGAAGCGTGTGGCGGTGGTATCTATATAAGCCAGTAACAGTCCCCGTACTATAATGATCATTTTAGTATAGTGGATATGTTGTGTGTTTACGAATCAGAAGGTCCTAAGTTCTAACCTTCACGAGTAGTATCATCTCAGCTTCTACTAGGAAGCCAGATTTTGTTTTTGACAATATGCTATCTATCATCATAAATCTTTCGTGCCGCTTATAAATTGTGGATCTTGAAGGTCGACTTCGTTAGTAGGTAATCCGAAACTTACCCTGTACATGTGTTACAGATTTAAATTCGATAAACCATGCAGAAACTTGTACTTGTTCTTGCGGTGAAGCCATTTTGAAACGAGAATGTTTCAAAACAGGGACATTGAACCATCTAGCTTGCATGTCCTTAAAAAGAAACTTTAATATTTTCGTTAAGGAACATAAAAAAACAACCTCAAGTGAAAACACATTCGTTTATTTTTAATTCATTTTTGAAAGTGCAGCCATACTTTTCGGACATCCTATACTTTGTAAGCGCACGTGCTAATTTCCATCCTTCGTTTCTTGAATTAAAATGCGATATTGGGGGATTGTTGATTTCGCCCTCGTGTTGCTTTCAAGTGCGACATTAATAGAAATCTCTCTCTCAAATCAAATCAAATTCTTTTCGTTTCTTCGTTTCTTCACATCACAGGGATATGGATCTGCAATAGATCCTCTATCCCCTATCTGATAAGTATTTTGGCGCTGACAAGTGGAAAACCTGAGTTCAAATCAAATTAAATCAGAACTTTAAAAAACAATCAATCATCCATACTTTTGCAAATCGTTAATATCAGTTGTAACAATATCGATGATTGGATTTTAACTCACATCACCTTATGGTGTAATCTAGAAGTTATGTTCAAGAACTGGTGGTGGCCACGTTATCCTAGTGGTCAAGGTATCGGATCGTGGCTGGCATGTCACGAGTTCGAACCCAGTACCACTAAAGATCCACCGTGTAGGGGAGCAATGCTCGTTAAATTTGTCGAGAACTCAAACGTCCTCCCATTGGTGTGGTAGTTAGGAGAAGGAGTTCCAGCTCAGGTGTCGTCCTTGTTACTAGACCATGGTTCAAAATTACGAGGTCCATCCCCGGTAGCCCTCGCGGTGCTATATAGTGCGACGTAAGAAATACCCCCCCCCCTATATCGTCCTCTGAAGCTACGTAAGAACTTTCGGCGACGGACCCTAAAGTTTTGAACCACGATTAAAGGACGAGGATGATACCTGAGCTAGCACCCCTCTGCAAATTTTTGCACTATGCCAGCGGAAGGATTTGGTAATGATATCAGTGAATGCGGGAGAATCCCCCAACAGAGAGGGTTATTGAAATATTATTACAAAGGCAAACTAATCTACATTAATTCTTTAAGGAAATTGATAAAAGCGAACAAGAGTACGAGTAAAGACGAAAAAACGAAAACTAATTAATGCCTTATTCTTTTTCGTGGACAAGATGCTGAGTGGTCAAGGTCTTGAGTTCATGGCCAGGGTTATTTTTTTTTTTTTGAGTCGTTATTCCGAGCCTTGATGCCACTAAAGACTCTTCATGTAGAGGATCTGATGCATGCTATATCTGTTGAGGTCAACGTGGTGTAGAAGTTTGAAGAATGGGGTACCAGATCAGATACCATTCTTATAATTTAATCATGGTTCAAATTTAGGAGGCCAGTCGCCAATAGCCCTATTGATGTTTCTCAGTGCAACTTTAAACTATCAATTAAATTTACAGATCAGAGGCTAAAATCTACTGCTCTAGAATAGTACGATGGCTATTACCTATGTGTCTCCAAATTATGAGCTACAATTAAGTAACCACTGTGACAACTCAATTATAATGCCGTCTTTTTTCAAATTCCAGTGGAAGATTTTGAGGCCCAGTTTGAGATGCAGCCTTTTGCCATTTTCTCCATGATAATATGACTGTGGTAACCTAGTGGTCATGGTTGTGAACCCCTGACCAACTTTGTTTCTGTTGAAAACTGGTGGCCGTAATAGCCTAGTGGTGAATGTCCTGGACTCGTGGCTGGCGGGTCATGAGTTCGAACCAAGAGCCACTGAAGATCCGTCGTGTAGAGGGCCACTGTACGTTAAATCTCCCGATGGTGTGGTGTGGAAGTTGGGAGAAGGTGGTGTCAGCCCAGGTGTCATCCTCGTCACTTGACCATGTTTCAATACGACGAGGTCCATCGCCAATAACGATCGTGCAGTTTTGTAGTGCGACGTTAACCCTCTGATCGGAACATCCGTCTCTCAGACGGGGATGATTTGCTGCCTGTAGATAACGCTGTGGAGTGATTTTCGGGGTGGGCTGCCTTGACATCTTCAGTTGGGCTCTACCCAGTGAGAAGATCAGATGGAGGTACCTGGCGATTTTTTTTCAATTCACGATATGTACGTTTTTTCTTATCTATCACCGTCTATCAGTATCTATATTCCTATAGTTTTTTCGTTTCTGGTATTATTTTTAATTATTTTTACATGAATACAAATAATTTCTAATCAGTTTTTTTTATAAAAATACCAGTCACAATTCTTGTGATAAAATTATATTAATATAGTGTGACTCATAAAGACTTAAATATTAATAATTCTACTCAATTTCAGGAGCGATAAGGACATTTAAAACAATACAGGGAAGCGTAAAGGTTAAGGCAATAAAATTCAAAAAAATTGCGTACCCGTCTGCAGACAGATGTTTCTAAGAGCAGAAAAAAAATGATGTTCCGGCCAGAGGGTTAGTATAACTCTCACTCACACTTACTCCGTTGAAAACTGGGTTCGAGTCCTGGTTTGGAAATTGATGGTCCAGTTTAGTTATAATTTTCGTCGTAATATAACCCAGTCAAAAGGAAATGAACTTTTGTTGGCTATAATCGATGAATAAATTACTGTTAAGTTTTAATAAGTTACGTAGCTGATCACGTGCTATTTAGGCAGTATAAAACCACGAATAAAGGATAGAATCAGAATAGAAGCAAATCATTTTTTTGTTGATAAAGATGAGCAGCTCGGCAAGGTCTGTAAGAGCAAGTAATGGTTCGGGATCCACGGCGAATGTTGCAGATCCGTTCGAAGAAGCTGTAACTCTTATTCAGTCAATTATCGAAGGTGTAAAGAAAGCGAATGATGAGAACAAATGGCAAGAATGTGTTGGAAATTTCGATTATTCATCCATGATACGTTTACTAAGACGGCAATCTAGTCATTTTAAGAAGGCATTTAACCGTGTGAAAAATGAAGAAAATTTTAAACGAAATGACAAGGTCGTGAAGTGTCTTGATGATCTAGCAGCAGGGCTGTCGAAGTCAAGGGAATTTTTAAGACCTTTTGTTCCCTTAATCAGAGAGAAAAGGTCCTGTGATACCTGTTCAAATGAATTGCTTCCGTATAATGAAGGGCGAAGAATTTATGGTAACTTAGACTGCTTAATGGGTAAAGGTATAAGTATTTATTCGAAAGATATTCCGGATAAAGAATTTAAAGTTATAGACAAACTTGCAAATGGTTTCATTTTCATTCATGTAAGTCCTACTTGGAAAGATTCTGGTGAAGATGAAACCATTACTGTATCGATGAATGGAATAGAAATTGCAGTACAAATCCGAATTGAAAAGCTCGTACAAAATAAATCTCGACCGCTTTCCTTTTCTGCTAGATTGGTGACTGCCTCCGAAGAATTCGAGCAACTGAATAACGAATTGAAGAAAGATTTTAATAATATTACTGAAAAAATTAATCTTGTCAACTAGAAATTTGTTTGAACCTTGCCTATACGACGTCGAGCTCTCTAGTAGACTAACATGAAACCCGATTTTTCTGAACTCGCAGTAGCGTTTTTATGAAGCATCAACACACACTTCCTTATAGAAAATATCTACTTGAGAATCCTCCATTTGAGACTCTAGGTGTATGAACTTGTGAAATAATGACTTCAGGACTTCATAGATTAATGAACTAACAAGTATTGTAATCTTTAAAATTGCTTTTTTTAAGTAAACTTTTTTTTGTGATTGCATTTTGAGCTTGGTTTTTCTCCATGGATTCCTTAAAGTTTGGCACCTATTGTATTTAAGTGAAACTTATTTGATGTAATTTATTTCTTAATGCGACATAAAAATGTAATTGTTGTAGAGTTACAATCGCAAAAACAAACATCAAATGTACTAAAATTTCCAAAACTTGTGCTTTTTGCTTAGTGAAATATTAATATACCGTGAAATATTTCCATGCTATAGTTGTGTTTAATGAGTAAAACTGACTTGTAGTTAGAACTCTAATAAACTTTCTTTTGGTAACTGTGTCTGTTTATAGCATTCTTATTTTTCTATCGAAGTTGGGGCAGAATGTAAAGCTTCGCCATAAACGGGCTCTTAGCTAGCAAAAACTACGCGTTATTTTAGATACAGTGAGGAATTTATTCCAATGCAAATTACACTCTCGTCAAAATTATGAGTTTACGTGATTACGAAATCTATTGAGAGTTCTTTTGTCTAATTTGATGTAATCTTTCGACTGATGAAATAATTAATCTTAGTAAAGTAAGAAAGCTAACAAATTTCTCTTGCAAAAAAAAATGTAGCGGATTCAATTTTTCAACGGGATTTCTGAAGGGATATTTGAATGAGGTTTTTGTTGGACTTTATATACAAGTCGTGTCTTTATATAGTGTTAGTTAGGGACCAAATAATTTCTAAATTAAGGCGGCGAATGCAAAATTATGATGTTGACGGGAGTTGGAAGTTTAGAGAATAGGGTGCCAACTCGCGTCATCTTCGTCACTTAACCGTGATTCAAAATTACGAGGTCCGTCGCCAATAGCCCTCGTGTTGCATCAGTGGGATGAAGTTAAAAATATAACAAAACTAAGTAATCCTGGGGAATAGAATGTCTAAATAGTTCTCTATTCGGATTACTTTCGGATCTTCTCTCAACATTAGACTTGTCTGTTTAGTATTATATTTCAGTGAACATAATGGTATTTATAATGGAATTTATCTCAAAATTTCCCCTTGGGAGAGGTACCTAAAATTAGGCAAGAATGTGAATCGAAGTCTCTAGCGACAGGAGTGATTTTTTTTTTTTTTCCAATAGCATTTGTTTATAATAGGTGCATGTGACCGCTTCCTGGTGATGTTCTAGCGATCCTTCATTATTTAGATCCTAGTCATCCCTATTTTTATTGTTTTTGCAAAGTTTTATTTAGATTGGGTACTTTTTCATTGAATAACGGATGTCTGTGGAGCATCTTGGGTGAATATGAACCTCACATCAATAAAATCAACCAGTTTATAAATTATCAGTTATCTCGCAAATGTTTCTAACTCTCGCTTATGGTACTTTTGATATTAAATTTGCCTGGGTTCAATACTCCATGCTATGTCTTTAATCAACTTGATACGCGTTGACTTCGAGGAAAATTAGTTTTCAAATGAAAAAAAATTGAAACTTGTACACACTTATAATTGACACCTTAAATTTTCGGTTATGAGTTTCACGAATGTTTAATATCTAAATCTAAAAATCAAATGACAATGAATACTTATCTCAGCGTTTCTCAAACTGTTGGGTCCCCCCCTCAACCAGACGTGCGAGATAATCCTACCACACAGGGGGCGCGGGCATATCCGAAAGTCGGGAAAATAAAAGATTTAAAAAAATTATTAATTTACTGAAAGGAATCGCGATACAAATTACATTCAGGGATAGTAAAAAAAATGCACATTTACCACGATACGTTTCAAAATGCATCAATACTGCACGATGTATTTGATTATTATAATTGGTCAATACTAAGTTAAGAACAAGTTTAATAAATTACTAGTGATCCCATGGGCTTATCATATACAAAATTTAATACTTGATAATTTGTACAGTTTATAAATAAAGGCGTATTGTGTAGCTTTAGCCTCAAAGTACATTATTATTAAATTCAATACATTATTATTGTAGGGGGAGGGGCACCATGAAAATTATAATTGAAAATTGGGTCGCAAACATTGAAAGTCTGTACGATGTTTTCCCTAAAGCTTGATGCTTAAACAGTCTCTCCCAAAATTGAGGGTATATTTAATTTTGAATGAAGGATTGCTCACGGAAATTTTTATATGCATCTCAAAATATTAACATTTCATCATATTCGACCTTGGAAAAAATAAGACTGCATATCCATGTGAAATAAATAATTTTAAAATTGAATATCTAAAAATTAGGTTGTAAACTTTAAAAATTTTAAAAAAAAGTAGTATTTTTTTAACAAATATCGGGTAATTATATAATATAATAGTGAGCTATTTAAGTCCTTTCTGGGATTTAAAATTAGTATTATTTCAATATTCGATAGAGAAAAATGGAAAAAATGAAGGCGATAAAAAAAAACACAGAAGAGCCATGAATTTACCAAAAGGAGATAAAACTCTGTGAAAAAAAATCTAGAGCACTTGCTTTTAAAATGTAAATTTGTATTAAAATTTTGAAGGATGATGCGTGTTAAATAAGAAAATAATGCTAGAAGATTCCATAAGGGAATTTTGAATTCAGTAGCAAAGGGAAAATCTATAATGTCATGTAAAAATTGACCTTAAAATGAGTGCTTCAACCGCTTTTGGTAAACTTGTTTCTGCTGGAATTATTCAAAAGGTCTTCAAAATTTAATTTCATCTTTTTTTTTTTTTTTTTTTATCTAAGTCGCTTTTTGAGACTGCATGAGAATGAGGGTTATTGGTGACGGAGTTCATGATTTTGAACTGCCGTCAAGTGACGAGAATGATGCCTGAGCTGACACCTCACTCTTCAAATTTCCACACTGCGCCAGCGCGAGGGCTTTGAACCTCTACGGCATTCAACATGCCTCAACACTGCTAGATGACGGGTATTAAGTGGTATTAAACCGAAACTCAACTACGTCATCCATGAATTCTCGACCATTCGGGTGCTGTAGCCAAAGGTAAAGTCCTCTATGTACATAGGTTTCAGTGGTAGGAAAACTTAAAAAAAATTTTAAAAAAAATTAGTATCGTATATAAATAGACATAAAATATACAATATACAAAAGAACACACTTTGAAGTTTGAAAAAAAAATATTAAAAGAGGTCATAGATTGATTGATTGAATATTAACGTCGCACTGTTCAGCTACACGAGGGCTTTTGGTGACGGACCACGTAATTTTGAACCATGGTCAAGTGACGTGGACGACACTTGAGCTGGCACCCCCTCTCTCCTAACTACCACACCACACCAACGGGAGGACGTTTCAGCTCTCGACAGATTTAACGTGCATCGCTGTCCTACACGGCGGGTCTTAAGTGGTACTGGGCTCGAACTCGTGACAAGGCAAGCCACGGTCCGATACCCATACCACTCGGCTACCGCGGCCTGAAAGAGGTCACATTTAGTGAAAAAGAAAAGTTTAATTTATTTTGGTTGTGATGGAAGTTATAGTGTGGGAATTAGATTTGATTATACTTATACCTCGCGCACTCTGAAGCAACACGGGGCTATTGGCAATGGACGTCGTAATTTCCAAACACGATGCAGTGACAGGGACGACACCTGAACTGGCACTCCCCCTCCTATATTAGGGGAAAGACAAATATTACATTCAATCCTAAGAGTCAAAGCCATATTGTGAAGCGACCATGATAGCCATGTCATCATGATGTTGAATTGGTAGCCAACGTTATTTCTTTCGAGTCATGATTCCACTGAAGATCCAACTTGTATAAGGGCTAATATGCGTTGATTTTGTCAAAATTCAGTCCTCTCATTGGCGTGGTGGGGAAGTTTGGTGGTAATCTCGGGGGTTGTTCTTGTCACTTGACTGCGATCCAAAATTAGGAGGTCAGTCATTAATGGTCGTACTGTTGTTTTGGAGTGCGACTTTAATAAAAGAAGTAATCAATTCAACTGTAAGACACGGTCTGTGTGTACTTTGCCCAGAATATCGTAACCTTTGGAGTTGGCAAACTTGCATTTATTTGCTAAATATAAGGGTTAAAATGTCTTACCTTAATATTCCAAAAGAGATTCGGAATGGGAATGCTAAAGCATTTCACAAAAAATTTCATATAAATCAAATTTTAAGCAAACATTGGAATTTTTTTTTAAAAAAAAAAATAATTCTTGTTTTCCGATTAGAATGTGTTAAAATTGGTGTTGGGTGAATTATTGTTTTTCAATGAGATAATTATAAAAACAGATTATTGCTAATTATAGAAGGCTAATATACAACTGTCCCCATGTCATCTGAAAAAAGACCTCTCCAATAACCTGAACTGAATATGTAAAAAATTATGGATCCATCCAAGTAAGGCAGAACAGAAGAACCCAATAAAAAGTGAGGAATATTTGAAAATGAGATTTTTCAAAGGAAAAGATATACAAATTTTTTCTAAGACATCAAAGAATCTTGCAGATTTTCAGTTTCACGTCGCTTGGAAGTAGTAATTAAACCAAAAAGTTATGCTGGAAGTATAGTAATATAAAATATGCTATTGAGGTTATATATATATATATATATATACACATGGATTTGCACAAATAGCCACAGAACTTTGCACAACTAGATTCCTCGTCAGGAGTACATAAAAAATACCTCAAGAACTGCATCGGAACGATTCATAGTTTACAAGAAAAATATGGTAAACGATGAAGAATAAATGATGGTTCATGATGAGGCTTCGGCACATTTATGTGCTTTTGAACGTGATTGTTTGAAAATGTTATACTCTGGCTGATGGATCGAATGCAGGGGTAAGGTTCTATGGCTACCACGATCGCTAGCTGTCACATCATTGGATTTTGAGGTACACTGTGTATATAGTGTAATGGAAGATGTTTGGGAATGTAATTCTTAGCTTTAAGTTTGATACATGGCATTTTCTTTCAGCCGACCTATTTGATTTGCATTGTTCTTCAAGAGAGGAAAATTTTAAAAATTGACAATTTTTTTGAACTATATGTATTTAAAATTTCAGTTATTTCAGTTCATTTTTTGCTGTATTTTCATTAATAAATACCTCCACATAAAATTTATTGATATATTTTGTCATACATTTACATTGTTATATATTTGAGAAATATAATGTATGTGAATTAAGATCTTTAATACATTTAATCAAGGTATAAGTAGACATACTCTGATGCTTTTTTTGAGAGAAAACACATTATGACAGCAATTTTATTCCCAAGAAGTATCTTTTATTTAACAAGAGCAGACAATAAATGAAGATTAAAAAAATAACGTCAAAATATGACAGAAAAAAAATGATTCTCGATGGGAAACGAGGGGATTGAAGAAAAAAGAATTGAAGATGTCCAGAGTCGTTCAAGAAAAATTAAACAAGAAATGGAAGGGGAAAAAACAAGTCTTCCAATCCATGCATGGACATTTTAAGCTGCATAGAAATATCCAAAACATCTGTGTTACAGCCGAGATGTTGCAGTCTGATTATTCCTTGGTAATCCTGCTATTATTAGCAAGCTTTTTCACCAAAATTATTTCTAGAAGTAGCTCATATTTGTGCGTGGTATGGTTGAAACGATTATTGATCTCCTTAATGTTTCGGTTATATTTTTATAGGATGGCAGGCCATTTGGTGGTGTTTTGTACTCAAATTTTTTTATTTCTCTTATCATATTTTCTACAATCTTTTAAGAAATACAATATGTGTGTAAACATTATAGCAGACTAAGGAACGCGTTATGCATTCATAAAGACCATAATTTGATGTCATAACTTTTTTTATGTTGATAAAGTTTGTTTACTGAATAACAAACGAAAACACAAGGATGTTCATGAACTTTTTCTTTTACTAAGACAATCTTTGTTTTAATAAAATAAAATTACGAATTATCTTTTAGGATATGCACTCAGTGGCTAAATTATTATGACCACCTTCTCAATGCAATTTTGGACCACCTTTTGCAATTAACACTGCAGGGGTTGTTGGCATGAACTCTATGAATTGTTGGTAGGTGGTATGAGAACTTTGAGATCATATACGATCAATTACACATTCCAATGCCTTCAGATTAGATGGTACTGTGTCCAGCTGCCAGATTCCTCATTTGATCTCATCCCACAGATTCTCAAATGGATTAAGATCTGGTGATTGTGCAGGCCAGCTAAGCAAGGTAAAGTATCTACAAGCTCGTTGAATCATCTGTGGATAATATTGTGAAGCCCCCACCCATGGGGACTCCCTTTCTATACGATCCTCGCGACCTGTATCTTTGGGGAGGAACGAAGAACCACTAGAACTGTTCCTTCTAAAATATGTTTTTATTAAGATTTTAGTTTAAACACAATACACAACAATAATAATCTAAAGAGGATGATCCAGAATGAGAAAACGCAACACGTACTACTAAATAATTGCTCAATTAACCACTGAATCTAACTCTTTATAAATTAAATACTATCTCAATGGTAAACGATTTATACTTAAAGTTGAATTTCACAATCTTATCGCTATATCCTAGATAAACAGCTACGGTCCTTATAACTTTTGTTGAGGCTTTAATCTGGCTATGTTCTTTTAGTCTTGGATCCACTTTTGATTCTTCTGCTACGGCATGGCTAGGCTATTTCCCAGATTTAATATACTTCTAACTTCATCTCATATCACTTTACAACTACTTCTCTATTTAGCGACTTCACTTCCCACTTAGCAATCACTTCTACACATAGCCACCCCGCGAATGATAACTTCCAATATTTATATGGTCCCTAATTTACATAACCACGTTCTTCTTCTTGAGTTGGTTGCAAAGAATTGCTGCTCTGGCCCCAAAGAACTCCAAGAGGACAGTTAGATGAAATCGCGATGAAAGCCCCGTCACAATATCAGCTGTATAACAGGCAGCATTGTCATGCTGAAAGTATCTATCTCTGTGTACTTTATTAATGCAAAAACATGTACTTGATCTAAACAATAATAAAC
>BMAV01024088.1:110335-135269 GCA_019973955.1 Trichonephila inaurata madagascariensis
AAAACAGTAGAAAGTAGCGGTAGTCTGTCAGGTAAAGTAATGGGTTAAGGTCTCGCACTTCTAAATGTGCCACAGTATCACGAGTCTGATGCACATTGAATCCATTGGGATTTAAAACCTTCACATTAACTCAGTGCTTCTCAAACTTTCAACAACCAATTTCTAATCATAATTTTCATCGCACCTCCCCTCCATACAATAGTAATGTATTGAATTCAATTACACTGGTGTGCAAAACTTAAGCAACAATGTAAAAATTTAGCAGATAGCCATGAAATTGCAGAAAAGGAGGTCTGGAGATCAGTAGAGGGAACACGTAAGTCAGTAGAAACGTCATGCGTATGCAAATATCAGGAACAAAACGTCAGAAGCGATGTGAGCGTACGCAAAACGCGTGATGTCGGCGCGCGCTGCTCAACAGTAGAATGAAATGAAGGACGGAGACGCAATTCACCATATTCTCTGCAAGTGCCAGTGAGTCAGTTCGTGAAATATGGCTAGAAGAAATCATCTGGATGACTTCACACGTGGAAGAATGATCGGAAAGCTGGAGGAGGAGCGTACTGTCACCAGTGTAGCTGCAGAGTTCGGAATCAACAAAAGTGTCGTTTCGCGCGCTTGGAAAGCGTTCCAAACCACAGGTACAGCTGTTAGAAAGGTTGGTGTGGCCGCCCGAGGACAACAACTGCAGGGGATGACCGATATATCATCCTGCAGGCGAAAAAAGTTCGACAGCAGTCAGCAAGCGCCATTGCTCAGAAACTCTGTACAGCAACAGGTCGACAAGAGTAGTGGTTTACTGTGGCCAGACGCCTTCACAAAGGGGGCCTGTTCACCCGCCGTCCTGAACGCTGCAACCCGTTGAAAGATGGCCACCGAAGCCACCGTTTACAGTGGGACAGAGAGCACAAAAACTGGACAACTGATCAATGGAGTCGTGTTCTCTTTACGGATGAGAGTCGGTTCAGTACCAGAAGCGATTCTCAACGCGTTTTGATTTGGAGAGAGATCGGGACCCGGTTTTATCCCAGTAACATCAAGGAAAGACATCGTTACGGTGGTCCTGGAGTTCTTGTCTGGGTTGGCATTATGCTGAACGGCGGAACTAAGCTTCCCATTTTCGACAGAGGGTCTGTAACCGGGGATCGCTATTGTGAGGAGGTACTTCTTCCCCATCTGCATCTTTTCCGAGGTGCCATTGGCCCAGACTTCATCTTTATGGATGACAATGCACTGCCACATCGCACTCTTGCTGTTGAGGAGCTGCTGGAAAGTGAAGATATCACTCGAATGGATTGGCCAGCGTGCTCCCCAGATTTAAATCTCATCGAACATGTGTGGGATGCTTTGGGGAGAAGTATTGCCACACGCTCACATCATCCGGAGTACAACCAACAACTCAAACAGATGTTGATTGAGGAATGGGCACTCCTACCTCAAGAAATGTTGCACCACCTGGTTCTGAGTATGCGGAGACGGTGCAAAGCAACCATTGTAGTAAGGGGAGGGCATATACCATATTAAGGAACATCTGCTTGTTGTTCTTCCTGTTGGATAGACAATCATGAGTCACGATACTATGCGTTCAATAAAGCTTGTTTTTGTTTGATTCCATACCGTATGCGTTGTATTCCTTTTTCAGCGCCGATGCTTTCGTCATCCTTTACGTACATAATACTCTCCCTCATTTCAGAATTTCATGTCTCTCAGATGATTTTTCGTGAAGTTATGGCAATAAACCCACCTGTTGCTTAAGTTTTGCACACCAGTGTATATATATATAAATGTATATACATATTGTTCAAATTTTTTCAATTGTTAATAAAATGCTTTCTATTCATCTATTTAAGTTCAAATACATTTTTTAAAATTTGCAGTGGAGGCCACTTGATATTAATACATTTTTTCAAGTATTTTTTAATTTATTAATTAAATTAAAAAATGGATAAATAGAAACAAACAAAAATACTAGTCCAACAGCATACATAGAAAGGAAAGCCATTCGTTGTGTTCCTGCAGCGCAATAGATAGCGTGTTGGACTTCTAATCCAAAGGTCGAGGGTTTGAATCCCTACTGGGATGGCCTAATTTCTGAAAATGTGATTTTTCTTTTTACTATACTATTTTATTAGAATAATTAAATTAAATTATTGAATAAATAGTAACACAAATATAATAAAGTAGTCCAACACCATATACAGAAAGGAATATGGAAAATTGCAAGATAAATTGCTTTCTATTTTGTCACTTAATATTGGGATTCTGTCACTTGTATATACATATTTATATTAATTATAACTGATAAAAAGTAACTAAAATTTTTTTTTCTTTGTTGACCTAAGTAGGAATTGACTTAAATTTTTTTTATATTACTTGTTATTTCTTTGTTTATTGCAGCCGGTTATTGGAGAGAAATAAAGAATATCTAATCTAACTATATCTATCTTATATGTGAAAATATATTTTAATCGCACGTAATAGTAAAGACATTTTTTTATCTAGGTTTTTAGACTAATGATTATTTTGCTGAGAGGAAAAAAATGTACATAACATGCTTTATTATTTTAGCACAATAATTTGATAATACATAATTTTAGAAATGAAAAAAATATTTTGGGTTGTTTTGTTGTCTAAAAGTAAATTTACTGTTGTTAAAGATCTTCTCTTAGTTATATATAAGCTGTGAGTTAGATTTGTACCTTGTATTACTGCTTTGGGATTTACTCAAATGTTATTGGTAGCATTATTCTAATTGCTAGGGCATCCCTATAACTGTCTCAGGGGAATTCTGTCTTTGTAATCAGTTGTTGAAGTTTCTGAGCAAAGGAATACTTGTATAAATTGAATTCAGATGATAATATCCTATCAAGACATAAGGTAAGAAAGAATATCAAAACTTCTGTGTATCGTAAAAACGCATTCTCATAAACTTTTGCCCTCCCGCCCCCTCCAAAAATTGTTTAATGGTAGCAGTTTTTAAACATTTGTTCATTTGAGACAATAAGATTAGAGGATAAATGATGGCGATATAAATGTAACTTAGATGACGTACTAAGTTCTGAGGATCCATTTCTATTATTAGTTAGAAACGTTCAATTTCATTTAATACATATAAAATGTTTTCTGCTTGTATACATTTTGTGTCTTATGACTTTATTAGAAAATTCTGTTAAAAACAAACTTATAATCACCTGTTAATGATTTATTATTAAGATAGCGAGAGATTTCGTTTCTATATGCATATATGAATCATATGACTATTTCAATGAGAAAAAAATATCCTCTATCTATATAAATTACGTATGTATCGAGTAAGAACTGTATATAAAGTTGTGTAAGCCTTTGAAGAATATTAATGATTAAAAAAATGTTTCTCTTCTCTCCAGTTGAAAGTGCATTACTTAGTTTCAAGAGTCTCTAAAATAAATCTTATTATTGTCGTTTTATAATTGAAAAATGACTTAAAAAGCATGAAGTATGGAAACCCATAATGTACATGGAATTGATTCACATGCCTATCATTTTATAAAGAATAAATAAAAAAATGTAATCAAAATAGTATCTTACTTTTTAATGTTACGTCTGTTAAATTGCATTTTTCACATGATACTTTTTATAAATAGAAACATAATTGTACGTAGATATTGAATATGGAGATTCTGGTTAATTTTGTTTACACAAACACGTCACTCTTATATTACAGTAAAGGTAACTTCATGTTTCAACATAAATTTAGGTCAAACTTTCGATATTTCTGTTTCAGAAATGTAAATTTTCATTGAGATAGTAGGTGATTCTTGTTATAAAATTATTTTCTCATTAACGTTTAGAACATTGCTACTAAAAAACTCGTGTTATATGCGTAACAATGCATATCTCTCGTACTTATTTACGCATTTTTTTCAAATAATATTGTATTGGGAAAAATGTTCTATAATATTTATCAATAATTAAGATAATTCCGGAAAAGAATTGAATGAAGTGTAAAAATAATGATTCGAAACAAAGATGCAAATCTTGTGTGTACGTCGAATATGTAAGTCAATATGTGTGTGTGAGTGGAAGTTATCGGGGAACGGGCTTTATAAGCGCATGTGTCAAAACCCGCATTTCGTTCGCTAGCACTCCTCGGCGAATTTCTTGGTGTTTTCTTTGCAGCTATTGGTTAAAATTCAAACAGTAAAAATAGGTAACCACCGATGTTTAGATGGTGGAATGACGCGAAGAATTGTGGTTAGGCTAGAAGCAGTCCAGTCTCAACTCTAGATTTGTAGAGAATTCAGTTTAACTCCCAGCGTCATATTCAACTTACGGAAAAAGATTTAGGATAACTGATTCGTAGAGACAAAGCCTGGTCAAGGTCATTCAAGAGCAACGACATCCAGAGAAGATCGCACATTTGCCCATTATAGCGAGGCGTAACAAGGATGCTACAGCTTCTCAGTTGTATAGTGAGTTGTATGCGTCCAAAGAAACTCCAGTTTCAAGAGTGACTGTTTCCAGAAGTCTTTATGAGAGAGGGTTGTTTACAAGAAGACCTGTTCTTTGTGTACTGTTCAGTTCTGAGAACAGGAGAGTCCATCTAAAATGGTGCAGAAATCATAACGATATGATCATAGATCAATGGGCGACCGTTCCCTTTATTGATTAGTCCCGGCTTAGATTAACCAGTGATTCTCGCCATACTTTCATATGGAGAAAATCAGGGATTCGTTGCTAGCCCTCTAATGTCCGAGAAACTGCCCAATAAGGCGGCGGAGGCTTGATAGTCTGATCAGGCATCGCGTTGGATGGCTGCACACACCACCATATTTTTTGAAGAGGCACTAGGACTGCTGTGAGGTATAAAAATGAGGTCTTGAAGACCTATGTTTGCCTTTTCACGGATTCAGTTGGCCCTGATTTCCTTTTAATGGATGACAACGCGAGACCCCATAGAGCTCATTTAGTTGACAAATTTCTGGAAAGTGAGAGTATTCATCGGATGGATTTGATAACCAGATATTCAGACCTCCTTATAGAGCATGACTTGGACGCTCTAGAGAGGGTCATTCCAACTCTCAAAACCCATCCGAGAACCATCCAAGGTCTGAAACAGTGTTGCTGAGTGAGTGGAATCAATTGCTACATGAACTCATACATTCCCTTATTTCCAGAATAAAATCACGGTGTGAGGCCTGAATATCTGTAAGAGGGAACCATACTAACCCATTTTTTTGTTCCATTCTGCAACCACTGTTTCATACCTTCCGTCTCAGATGTGTGTTACGCACAATCATGCGTGTGTATCATAAGTGTTAAATGGCTATTTTTTTGTGTATTCTATCTGTACAAACCACATTTCATTAAAATCTGTCGAGTAGTTCTAAAGATAATCGATCAAATCTGAAAATTTTCTTAACTTTGAACACACCATTGTGTATATATGTAATAGATATACACACAGTTAGCTTTAAAAGCAATTCTATGAGTAGAAATTTATTTATACATTGCGAAAACTCTTAACTTCAAGAAGATTGCATTCCAAATATATATAAACAATTCCCAACTAAAATATATATTCTTTTTTTTATTATCGTTCGCTTTTTCTCTTTATATTTCTATCAGATATTACTTATATCGGTTATTGTAATCGTTTCTTCTAACAACGATTACATTGAAGAAATGACTCAACTTCTGCTTTTGTGATAAGCTTTTTTCATTTTAACAGATATTGAATTTAAGTGTTGTTAAAAATTCATTTCTTGTTCTTATTATTGATTCTGTCATACTGGATTAATTTATAAGCAAAATGCAAATTTTCTTTCAAAACTAAATAAGTAAAAATTTAATTTTTTTTAAATCTTAATTTATTATTATTTGTGATGAAAGAATGGAAACACACGGATGATTCATTAAGTTAATTTACGAACTAACTTAATTATGAAAATTGTAACATAAAGCATATTTTCAAATTTAAAGATATAATACGGGAAAGTACCTTTAAAATCAAAATACAATTGTTAAAAGCTTTATTTTATAAAATTTTCTGTATCATAATTACTGATGATAATAATTATGAAAAACGGTGAAAGAAACTACGTAATATGCTGAAAATAGGGCTCTATGGGGCCTCTCTCACCACACGATATTATATAACTAAATAGCAGTTACTTATATATATAATCGTGTAATCTAAGGCTCTCAAAAACACGTAGCATGTTAAAACTCGATTTAGCTGTTATTTCGTGTATACGCTAAGACATACCAAAGTGTTTCCACCGAAGACCTGCCTTTTAGAGGTGCTGATGTATGGGCAAGTCTGTGGAGGCTCTTAGTTGATGGGTGGTATAGTGTGGAAGTTTGAGGAGAGTGGGATGTTATTTTTCGAGTGTCGTTCTCATCACACTCGTCAGGGGATCAAAATCACAAGATCCGTTACCAGTAGGCTTCGTGTTATTTTAAAGGGCACAATATTAATAAGGAATCAATCAATCTAGTACAGGAGCTATAATTTTTGAACTTATGAAAAAAATAATGAGATAAAAAATAAATGTAGGTAGAACTTTTTAAAAATTGCAATTGTTTCCTGAATGACATTTGTTATTTGATAGAGTATAGTAGATACATTTACTCTCGTATATGTCTCTTTTGTTACAATTTTAAGATATTTTAGTTGTTCATACGATTTTTCCCAAAACTCTCTACTGCACTAAATTAATAATCTGTTTTTAAAACAATGAAGTTGAATATCATTTGTTCTGAATTTTCTAAAGCTTTTGATTCAATTAATTTCTGTATTCTTTTGAGTATACTTTCTGACATATGCTTTTAGTTACTATTTTTTTTATCCGTTTTTATTTTCTAGGAAATTGTACATGAATTTTAGATCATCAGTTTTTTGAGTTTATTTGAAAATGCAGGTTCTTAAGTCTCCAGTTTACGTTCTTTTTTTTTACTTACCCCAATAACTAATCGAAATTTTTTTGCGCATTGCCTTTCTACATAATTAGAAGAAAATTTAAATATTGATAGACCAATATATACTTAATTACTGGCTGTTATTTGATACATAAGGATTTGGATGCCCTACCTTGCAGTTTGAAAAAACAATCTGCAACTGAATATATTTATATGTTTTCATTGTCAGCTATTCACGTAGGATTTGATAACAATGCAGACTCATTAAAATCAGACAATGAGTTTTATTCAGTCAGAAATAAACAGTTTTTCTCGTTTTAGATAGATTCTCATCTATGGTGTCTAAGCGCTTGCTGTGCTCATTAATTAATTTAAATGTGTTGGCTTAATATGTTAGGTTTCAGGAAGGTCTGATGACCTTGATGGTCAAAATGTAGTAACACCAACATACAGGCATTCCAGTCATATATGACCCGAATGAGGCCGAAAATTATCTTGTTGGAAAAGGATCCTGGAATGATGTGACACGAAAGTTAAGGCAACCGGTTGGAGGATTTCATCAGTGTATCGTAGAGGTGTTAAATTTGTACGCAGGATGAGAACAGCTGTAAGGTATATAATATCCCACAATCACACTAGGGATAAGGAATTTATGACTGTGTAAAACAAAACCTGATCGAGATCACTGGTCCCAGCTTACCACGCTCAGATCCGAAGACCATCTGTTTCAAGGCTGAAACTGGATTCACACATCGCTGAATACTATGCGATATCAGTTTAGTGGCCAAGATGATTGGTTACAACACCACTTGAGATGATCCTGTAGATGATGTGGTAAAGGAAGACATCTTAAAAGCTAATATAAACTTAATCCCTTCGCAGTCAAGTGCTGTGAAATTTAAGTTACCATGGCTGATACGGAAAAAGTTGCAGCATTTTGGATAGAAGACATTGACACAATTGAGATCTATTGCTCAATAATTCAATCTCTTTTTAAATTCGTGCATCCTAGCTTTTCAGAGCCTTCATTCTGCGGATGAATTCCTAGTAACAATACAGGTGGCCTTCAGCATCGTCATTACGACACATTATTGGTTGTGTTTCTAGTGAACTGCAACATCGACAACGAGAAAAAATAAACCTTCTGCAATTGTTACCTGTTTTATACAATGTTAGTTACGGGGTATAAATGCATGTCATGACCGAAGTTAATAATCATTGACCTTAAAAAAATGTAATAGTTTGTGCACTTAATGTGAATAAATTAGAAAGCAAAATTTCGAGGTGATCAAATAATATTTTAGGCCTACTTTTTTTTTTTTTTGAAAAAGAGTGTATGCATTAAATAAATGTCTTAGCACAGGGATCGGCAAACTTTTGATATAGAAAAGTCAATTTGTAAGTGAAACAAGATAATTACTATTAAAGAGCCTAAAAAAAGAGAGCCTAACTATCAAAGGGCCTAAATTATTTGAATGCATAAACTTGCGTTGGAGGGAGGGAGAATTCTGGTAGCGGTCGCAACCATGATTCTAGTGCTCCAATCAATATTTTTTATTATATTTTAATACAATTTTATCCAAAGTAATATTTTACCTTTCTTCAAAAATTAATAACTATGAAAGATATTTTTATTTCTATGTTTCAATGCAAGAACAACTATTGTGAAAATTCCATTATGTCGTGAACATACCGTACAAGTAATAATATATACCTAAGTGCTTTATTCTAGAATTTTATGTTTACATTAATAATTAAAAAGTTTTTGGATGTCTTTGCGTTCAAAAGTCCTTTCGACACACTTTTATTTACCTTAAAGTTTGTCATAAAATACGGAATATTCTTTTGCCACTTCTGCTAGAGGTTTAAGTGTATGTCTCTTGTAGAAAATCGTTAGTGATCTCGAATTTATTTATGCAACTAAGTAAACATTGTTGGAAATCCATTTAAATTTGCAGCTAATATACAGTTATCTTAACTTAATTGCGTATGAATAAATAAAAAAGATAGAGGCTTTGTAACTTTCCCCCAGGTTCAAAAGGTCAACATTGACAATTTTATCAGTCAAAGTGGGCAGGGCACGATAGCTGATTATTTTTTAAAAGTATAATTTTGACTTACTTCTAATTCATAAAATGGCAAATATGTTATACCCCTAGAAAGGTGATGAATTGGAGATTTTATATAGAAACATAAAAAAAACTCTAAATTGATTTTTGGAAAATATATAGGCTACTGACTCTTCTTTAAATATAACTACCCATGGCGGCATTTTTTGCCATTAAATTGTACTTTACCGCTGAAGAAATAATTGTAAGATTTTCATTGATTCTTAGTAAACTTCGTTAATGAAAAGTAATTTATAATATAGAAATAACAGTCTTATATATATATATATATATATATATATATATATAACTATATTAATCTAGTCAAATATTTAAATAAATATGTAAATACTGGTAATTTTTGCCTAAAAAACTATAAAGAAAAAAGAGAAAGGGAAGCAATAATTTTTAATAGTTATAATTATTTTTTAATAAATAGAAATCTGCAGAGCCGTAACTTTCTATGCAAAGAGCTCCGTACAGCTCGAAAACCGTGGTTTGCCGATCCCTGTCTCAGCACAATAAAGATCTTCCCAGAAATTGAAACGTTAATTTTCAGGATAACCGAGAAGATCATTATGATAAAGATTTGAGGATAAATAGTATAGATATTCCGATGAATTTTTCATAGAATAACACATTTTACTAAGCGAAGTGATTAAGTAAGTATAATAGCTTGTTTTGGCACTAGATAAATCACAGAGATAAGCGAGCAATTTGCAGAAACAATGATTATAATAATAAGTAAATGAGTATAATGATCTTGCTGTCTAATTTCCTATACCAGGGATCACTCAGTGAAAAAACTGACTTAAATAACGTCGATTATGTTATTGCTTCGAACGGTGTTTGCGGCTTGGTTAATTGATTAATCAGTTTTAATTATACGGAAATTCACTGAGAAGTATTCCTACAGCCATTGTTTTCCCAGTAGCATATGCGTTTAAGTACAGATGACGGGTAACCAAGAACTCGCTTTCACTAATTCAAGTTCTCGCAATGGTCTTAATTACTACGTCTCAACATTCGCGCAGCAGGTGCTTCAGATTCTTGTGTTTTTAGTCACGCTTACCTATTAAATGAACATATCTCCTGGGATTTCTCTCACATGCTAAACTTATAATATAACTTGCTTGGAAGAGATTTTCATGGAGTTATAAGCCTAAAAGTTCTTTAAAGGATTTACTTAGCAAATTCTTACCTATCTGGCATTTTAATTCAATGGGGGTTATTTGCATCAGTATTTATTCAGATTGTGGTTAAAGTGATGACTTAATTCGATAAAGCACAATTATTTCTTTATCCTGGGCCTTTTCAACTTTTCTTGATTTCTCACGATAATAATAAAGCTAAAATGAATTAATTTATGTCTTTTCAGTTGTTTTCATTAATTAATTTCAGCTGAAGTCTTGACATGTTTATTAAAAAGAAATATAGGATATATGTGTGTAACGAAGCAGTATTTTACACGCTTTATTTAAGGACTATAGAATAGCTCATGAAATTCAGAACCGATAATACCAGGGAAATAAGACTTTTTATGGACTTGAGGAGGCTCTTAAAATCTTAATTTTTTTCAAGAAACACAAAATTTTTTATTTACGAAACTTTTATTAGACCAGTTCTGACACATGCATCTGAGACTTGGACAATAACAAAACTGAAAGAAAATCGAATGGCCTCTTTTAAGAGAAAAATACTTCAAAGTATACTTGGAGGTGTAAACGAAAACAATAGCTGAAAAGGAAGACACAATTTTGAATTATATAGAATTTATAAGCAACCTTGCATCATTAAATACATAAAAATAAATAGAATGAATTGAATGACCCATATAATTCGAATGCCAGATGTTAAGGTATCCGACTACGTTCGGAACCGTTATTTTGTAAAAGCTTATAAATGGATAATATTTATGATATTTAGTGCCACTTAGGTTAGAAAATGTATATAAAATTGTTTTAAGAACAGTATTACAATAAAAGATTATTTAAGTACAATATTTTAACAAAAAATGAACATAGAATGACCCATTTTCAAAATATTCTCCTTTTGTGAAAAATGCTTCTATTATAATAATGTTTTGCCTGTATATAGCTCAGATCTCTGTACAGAGGCTCAACTAGGTTTTGAAATATATAGCTTAAAAGGGGGTTTATCCATGTTTTACGACAACAGAGGGGAGAAATTTTAAGAAAAAAACGCCGATAATTATTTCAATTGGTTGTAACTCTGAAAATAATGTGAATTTTTCAAAAATCATTGGTGAGCCTCTGTACAAAGGTCTGAGCTATATGCAGACAAAATATTATTATAATAGAAGCATTTTTCACAAAAGGAGAACATTTTGAAAAAAAGTTATTCTAAGTTAATTTTTTGCCGAAATATTGTATTTAAATAATTTCTTTTGTCAAAATGTCCTTAAACCAATTTTATACATGTATTCTAATCTAAGTGACACTAAATATCATGAAAATTATCCATTTATGCGCTTTTTTAAAATCACGGTTCCGAACGTAGTCGGATATCTTAATGTTGTCAAAAAAATACTGCAGTTCAAAGTCACTGGGATTCAGAAGTGTGGAAGACCAATGCTGAGATGCACAGACTCGGTGGAATCAGATTTTGGGATTATAAACTTGAAAACATGAATAACGAAGGTGAACAAGAGGTCACTATGGAGGAATCTTCAAAGGAAGGCACTGGCCCATGAGAGGCTGTCTTGCCAGATATGATGATGATTATTTAGAGACTAAATAATTTAAAGAAAAGTTTATCTCAAAAGTAAACTACATTACTGGCTATTAAAATTGTAACACACCAGGAATGAAAGCAAATAACAAAAGTACTTATTGTACACATACACAATTTAGTAATAAATGCATACTGCATGCGTTCTTCTCTGCCTCCATACACGAATACATTCAACATGATACTGTATTTAGAATCGGGACTCATCAGAAAAGACGACTTGGTTCCACTCCTGTATCCAGTTTTGTTGTTGAACGCACTACTATTGCCGCATGACTCTACGCTACGGTGTTAAGGGAAACCGCCCCGTCCAGACCACAGACCTATGAATGTTTGGCGCAGTATAGCCAAAACTGGCTCTTGCGCCATAAAACACCAAACTCAACTCAACTTAAGGGAAACCACACTAACGGTCGTAGTGCAGATAGTCTGTGCTGCTCCAGGTGTAATTACACTGTACGTGCGAATATTCATTGTACTACAAATATACCCACTTCCTGTATGAAGGTCCATGATGTGGTTGTACGACCCTGAAAGGAAGAATGTTGTATCTGTACTCTCGGGTGTTAGTGACGGGAGGTTGTTAAGATCCTGCATAGTGCTCAGAACAACCCTCCTGAACCCATCGATTCGATATTAGTATGGCAGTCATTGAATTCCGATCAATGCGAGTAGCAAAATCGAAGAACAACCACACTCTCCATAGGCCAGTGTTTCTCAAACTGTGGGGCACGCTCCCTAGGGGAACGTGATAACTAGGGTTTCTTTCCCGGGAACCCGGGAAATCGCAAGATTTCTATACTTTCTCTATTCCCGGGAATTGCACGGGGCTTCAATTATCGATGAGGTAGAATAGAAATGTAGTAAAATTATTCAGAAAATCACCTCTCAAGAAAGATATTTTACAAAAATATGTTAAAGAAGAGTTTGGCTGTGAAAAGATGGTTTGTTTGGATACCAAAACACGTTGGAATAGTTAGTTGGCAATGATTGAAAGATTTTTAGAAATGAAGTCAGTAATTTTAAAAGCATTAATTGACATTAAAGAACAAATGATGGTCAATGTAGAGTTTGAAACTGTGACTACATTTGTAGCAGGCTTAAAGCCAATAAATTTGGCTTAGAAAAATTATGCAGTTGAAATACAACTTTGCTAACTGCAGAAGGTGTATTTTCTTTCGTTAATGGAGAATTGAATGAAAAAAAATTCAGAATTTGTGAAAAATATGAAATATTCTCTAATCCAAAGAATTAATGAGAGACGCAATGTTAATTTAATAGGATTAATACAATACCTGAATTTTGGTAGAAAATACGAAGCAGCTGCAGTTAATTTCGATATTTCGCTATTGCATAGTAAAAATTGTTTGTGTGATTAGACAAGCCCAAAAGATAGGGACAAGGCTTTTCTGCGAAGTAGAGGAATCAATATCCAACTCTTCTCACTCAGAAGAAGCATGGAGATTTTGAAAGAAAAACCTCTGACGTTGGACGGAAAATCAGAGAAAGCAATTTACTCTAAAACAAAACTTTATATTGTTCAACCAAAAAAATGTACTAGTCCATCATCAAACATTATAAAACTATGTGAGGATTTAAAAACAATCCTCCAATGTCAGTTGAAGCCGAAAGAACGTTTTCTGCTGCCGGATTGTTCATCATAAAGCTTTGAACTAGGTTGAGTGATAAAAGTATACATTGCTTATGTTTTCTGAAATCCTATTCTAAAAATGAATAATCAATTTATTATACATTTTTTGTATTTTTAGCTCATTATATAAATAAGTATTAATTTTGGAATCTATATGTATCCTTATTTTATATAATTATTATTGATTTTATTTAAAAATAACTTGTTTTTAAATTTTTAAAAATATTGTATTCTTGGAAATCCCGGGAATGACAATTACAATCCCGGGATTTCCCGAACATTCCCGAGAATGGAGAAACCCGGAAAACAAAAACTCTAGTGATAAGCCTACGTAGGGGGTGCAAGCATATTGAGAAGTTCGAAATAAAAGATCGTTTAAAATTTTTATTTTACTGAAAGGAAGCAAAACAAAATATACATTTTGACATAATAAGAAATAAAATACCTATACAACGATTTAATATATTTGTAATACACAGAGTACTTGATAATTATCTATACTAAATTAGAAACAAGTTTAATAATTACTAGTGACTCCCATGGGCTTTTAAATGTGGAAAGTTTAATATTAGAAATTGATACTTTATAATTTCTTTTTCTATATATTTAACTCTAATTTATTTAACGCATCCACCACAGAAAATCCGGATGGATTTGGAATGGATGATTGAGGAAATAAATATTTAATTTAATTAAAAATTATTTTGCAATCTGTTCTAATTTAAAAATTAGAATTAAACATAATATTTATCCTACTTAAAAATAACACTTTCTTACAATTTCTTACTTAAAAGTAACGTATACAAAATTTAATACTTATCTTGATGATTTGTACGGTTAATATTTAAGGTCGTATATTGTAGATTTAGTATCAAAGTACATTATTTTTTACATTCAATACATTATTATTGTATGAGGGAAGGGTGCGATGAAAATTATTATTGAAAATTGGGTCTCAAATATTGAAAGTTTAAGTTCTGTCATAGGCACAACAGTCCTTCTACTGTCGAATTCCAAGACGTGCTGTTCACCATTTCTCTTTTTTATACGAAGCACAACACACTCTTATCACAAATAACCAAGATTCAAATGCGATTTCGAATTGAAAAGACGAGCTGCGTAATTTTTCTTTTACACATAGTTTGAGATGCCTTTTCTCTCTCTTGCATCGTTCGATTGCGTTTAAATGTTAATCATTTGATAATCCGAGGATCTTCCTTTCATTCGAATTTGTCGTTTTTATCATCCTTTCTGCATATATTGCAATTTCAATGCACAGAGAGCAATGCGGTTAAAATAAAATAATTTTATTATTCAATAATACGCAGCAATTCCTTAAGAGTTTCCTGAAAAGCTATTGGTGAAGGTTTAATATCAGCAGGTAGATATATATTTCAGGTCTTTTAATAAAATAATCATTTGAGTAATCCGTGGGTGTCCACATTTTTTGAAGCTCATATGGCTTCATAAATATTTTTCAACAAAAAAAAATTAAAAAAAAAAAATGCGTAATAATAAATTTTAGTTTTTCAAATACTTCTCTTTAAGTGGAAAAGGAATTCAAAATGTTAGAATATATTATTTAGTTTTAAACTTAAAAGAAATTTGATTTGAGTATAGTTATTTAAATTGAGTTATGTTTATTTGAATTTCTGAATTGTGTGTTATTTTTCCGCAGAAATTTAAATTGTTCCTTGTAATTTAAAATTTCAAATAAAGTTTTTATGAAATTTTGAGTCAAATTTATGCATAAAACAAAACATTTAATTCTAGAATTTTAGAATTAAATTAGTAAATAATAGAATGATTTGAAATTTTGCAGTGAAATTTGTTTTGAAAAAAAAAATATATCAAATAATATTTTAGAAGAAAATTTTTCTTAATAAATTATAAGAAACAATTTAAAACTCACACACTTGTCATTCTCTTTATTATGCAAAGAATGTAACAAAAATATTATTGTGTTTAGTTAAAAGATCTGATCCACGCAATGATTATTTTAAACACAAGAAGAAAAATATTTGGAGAAAAGGTATATTATCCAAGCGAGAAACTTTTGAAAAATATATTTGACCCACACAAAAACTTTAAGGTATCCGACTACGTTCGGAACCGTGATTTTGCAAAAACGTATAAATGGATAATATTTAGAAACTTTTGAAAAATATATTTGACCCACACAAAAACGTTAAGGTATCCGACTACGTTCGGAACCGTGATTTTGCAAAAGCGTATAAATGGATAATATTTATGATATTTAGTGTCACTTAGATTAGAAAATGTATATAAAATCGTTTTAAGAATAGTATTACAATAAAAAATTATTTAAGTACAAAATATTTTGACAAAAAATGAACATAGAATGACCCATTTTCAAAAGATTCTCCTTTTGTAAAAACTGCTACTATTATAATAACAATTAGCCTGTATATAGCTCAGACCTCTCTGCAGAGGCTTAACTAGAATTTTTGAAATATATAACTTAGAAGTGGGTTTATCCATGTTTTACGACAGCAGAGGGGAGAAATTTTAAGAAAAAAACGCCGATAACTATTTCAAATGGTTGTAACTGAAAATAATGTGAATTTTTCAAAAACCACATAGTTGATCCTCTGTACAGAGGTCTGAGCTATGTACAGGCAATATATTATTATAATAGAAGCATTTTTCACATAAGGAGAACATTTCGAAAAAAGGTTATTCTCAGTCAATTTTTAGCAGAAAAATTGTATTTAAATAATTTTTTTTTCAAAATGTCCTTAAAACAATTTTATACATGCATTCTAATCTAAGTGACACTAAATATCATGAAAATTATCCATTTATGTGCCTTTTTAAAATCACGGTTCCGAACGTAGTCGGATACCTTAATGTGCTTGAAAAAATTTATATTGCTTATGAAGGATAGTTTCTTATAGTAGATTTTGCTAATCATGATAATTTTTCAAAAATTTGTCTTTTTTTTTGTGTTTCACATAACTTTTTATTTGACACTTCTAACTAGCACAAAAGTTTTACCGAGATACAAATCTCGGGTGAGTGAGTGTTTATTAATGTCAAAGTCAAATTCCAAAGCAACGCAAGAGCTGTTGGTGACGGCCCTCGTAATTTGGAACCGCGGTCAAGTGATGAGGACGAGCCGCCTTATTACTCTCCTAACTTTCACACCACACCTTGTGAGGGCTTTGAACCCCGACAGATTTAACGTGCATCAGCCCCTCTACAAACTTCGGCAAACTATTTAATCTATATCTAAAGGTTTCTGTAACCATGTGATTAACCCCTTGCGTACCATGTTACTACTAGTGGATACATGCTATGTATAGGGCAAATCCCATTGTAACCTCATGTAGATACATGGCTTATTTAGGTGTACAACCAGTGTAATCAGCACAGAAAACATTATTAGGTAGATTTTCTTTTACTGGGATTGTATAAAATTACAAAAGTTAAGTTACAAAATATGTCTGGATTACAAAAATTTGAAAAATAGGAAAATTAAAATTACAGATCTTTGTGAAATTGCTCGAAATGTTCCTTGGAAATAAAAGCTTTTCCACATGCGTTATATAAGTATATTGTCATTTTTGTTCCATTTCTTCATCTTGATCACAAATTGATAAATCCGTATCAGAGTCACTGTCGTATTTATCGGTTTCCGGCAAATATTCTGATTCAGTATTACTTTTATTGAAATCCAACAACTATGCCCTATTGGGGAAAAAAAAATTAAACTAATCATGCAAACTTTAGAAAGTGAAACGAAACACGAAGGAACGTGCGTCTTAATCAGCGTCAACAGGGAGAATGAAATGTGTACGTCGAAACGACAAGGTCAGTATCCTCAGAAATCTGGGATTTCTGGAGATACTAGAAAGCGCAGTCTCTGGTACGTAAGGGGTTAAAACTCCGACGGTCGACACTTAAGGATTATTCATTTTCTTGGTAGGAGTAATAATGGTGAAATATTTTGCATATTTAATCCAACTAACTGTTCCTCGAAGTCCTCAAATCGCTTGGTATACACGCTTGACGAGAGAGGTCTAATCTTAGTCGTAAATTTAAAATTTCAAAATTGTAAGAAATCCACAAAAAGGCTAACATATAAATTAACAGCCAATAGTTCATTGTTATGCTTTTATGAGTCTAGAATGCAGAAAAATTAGTCAATTTAAACCAGAATATCTATCAATTCGAAAATTTCAATACGGCATTAAGGATCTCGTTGAAAAATCACAAATAATAACAGAACGCTTTCTAATGATACATGTCGAAATGCAAAAGTAAAACCACTTAAAAATATATAAAATAAATCTGCTGCAATTTTTGAAAGAATTTCCGTCAGTAACAATAAATAATTTATCTCTTCTATGTAACATGCATTTAGATATGCTTTCTTAGAAAGAAATATTATTTTAAAAATATCTCTATAGCAAATACCACCAAATTCTTTTTCAGATTGTGCTTTTCATCTAATGAATATTTCTAAGTGGAGAAGTCGAAAGATGAATGATAAACAGTAAATGAAGTCAATTTGTATTTAGAACCGATTCAAGATACGAGAAGCTGAAATGTACTTCTATCTAGATACTGAATAATAAGCAAAAAGCAGCAATAAGTTTTTATAATGCCTTCTCTGATCATTAAAACAGAAAGTGATTATCATATTGTAAAAAGAGAGAACGAATGACTTAAGCATAATTATATAAAAAAGTAGATTTTTCGTTGTACTTTTTAATAGTCTTCTCAGTTTTTTCTTGTGGGAGAAAGACATTCGTTAATGGCATGGCATTTAATTTGAAAGATTATAAGGAGCGCATCGAATTTATAAACCCTTTTTTGATATTGCAGCTTATAAATATATCGACATTCTTTTGTATATAAATAGTCCACAAAAGAAACTGATGAAAAAAAAAATGAGAAAATAAATATCTTCGTGAACACATATTTGAAATAGTAGAATTGTCTTAGTTCTTCAAAAAGATGGTTATTCTGAAGATTTTATTCTACAAACTAAAACAAAGTAAAATCAGTTTTATATTTTAAAATTTCTTCCAAATTTTATTTATCCTGTATGTCTGATATAGTTTCTAGACTTTTGAGACTTTTTTTTAAAAAAAAAATCCGCTGATTTCTTATATTTTACAGTTGAATACATTTTAACTATAATTTAGTGGGAGTTCTAAAAGGAAATTAATATATGTCTGTTTATATTCTGAATTTTTTTCATTAGATTGAGTCAAAAAGTCAGCGTCTTTTAGTTTAAATATCTTCTTGAAAATTTTGTTTTATTGTGGTAAACGTAACTGATTACAACCCTTTTTCCACAGATAGATATTTGATAAAAAAATGCATAATTAATAACTTATATTGTTTTTCTTTAACCTTAGTAATATTTCTCAGTAACATTATAAAAATCTCGAAAACATAAAAAGAGATAAATAGTATAATTTAGAACTCTGAATGATACTGATTAGATATAAAAGACATCTTACATCGATTACTTTTTAGAATTTTGAATAACATCAACTGACACTTGGATATTTTGTTTTCATGTATTGAGCATGATTAGTGATCTTCTGTTTCAGATGTGAGACTTAAAGATGTGGAGGTTAACTCTTCAAATTCAGAGTCATACTAAGAGTTGAGAATTCTGAGGAAAACAATTTATATTTTATAAATAATCAGCATTTAACAAAATAAGATCATTTCTATTTAAAGGTAGAAGCTTCTAATGGCTTACAGATACTGCATGCGCGTTATAAAACTGTTGAAAGAGGAAGAGCATTGTTCATTTCTGTACTTACGCAGTGATGTGGAAGAATGATAAAGTAAATTGCCTTTTCTGAGAAATTTAAGATCTCTATGCACTTCTCTTGGAGCATTTTAATCCATTCTGAAATATTTTAGGGATACGATAGAGTTGCAGTAATCCTTCGTTCAGAGATAAGGCAAGGGATACTTATTTGAATTTATGTTTGTAAGTGTATCTACGGAGATGTTTGTGCCTAGAAAGGTTTCTAAGCTTTCCAATAAGGTATATATATATATGATTTTTGTAAGCATACCATTTTTATATACCATAAATGTGAGCTTTGTGTGAATATTAACTTCGTTGAATAACTATTTTTGTAAAATTACTTTGAATCCTGATTGTGAGAAATTGTGATCTGTGTTTGTTATGCTTTATTTAACATTTTTCTGTACTTTTCTTTTAGAATTATTTGTAAGCTTTTGAAGATAAATTAGTTTGATCTATTTGAGAATTTTTAGTATTTGTGTACTTATGATTTAATATTTGTGTACTTATTAATTTAAATATAAAAACTGTTAGAAAATTATTTATATATATCGCCTTTTAGGAAACATAAGACTAGCTTAAGCAAGCTTTCAAAGGATTCCATTGCTGAAAACCACATGATCTGTGGGAGAATTCAGAAGGTTTGAAAAATGATATTCTTTCCTCTGTATTCTTGAGAATTAGACAATATTCAAATGTAGACATTCTTTGGACACTGATTGAGAGCAACACTTTGAGAACTTTAGCTAAATATATACATACTAGCTGTTATACCTGTTCTTCGCACAGGTGAATTGAAAAAAAAGTATAGCAACCGAGGAGGGGGATAAAAAAATGTGAGTTCAAATTTTTAAATTATATTTTGAATAATTTTAAGTAAACTTCAAAACTATTAAGTAGAAAAAGCCACAGAGCATACCGATATCAAATTAATGTACCTAAAATATAAATTAAAGTAACTCTTAGCTTCAAAACTTCTTTAACATATAAGTCAAAGCAATTTACTTCAGGATAACCTTTATTCATCAAAAGATTGCAGCAGAGGCGCTCACAAAAATTTTTCAAGGAGGAGGGGTGTCCAGGGTCGAAAGTCCACCATTCTCGTATAATACCTCAATACGCCACCCAATGTATTGTTTTGATTTTGTCGATTTTGGGAATAAAAAACATAAACAGTAAATTATTGAATTAATAATTAGCATTAATTAATAAAATAAATTATAAAAACGAATACTTAATTAAATTTTAAGTACTGTATACATAAGATTATCATCAGTCGAAAAAAAAATCAAGGGCTATGTGTGTGTGTGAGGAAGGGAGGGTCCGGACCCGTGGAGTTCCTAAAACCCCGTTCTTAGAGCATCTCTACTAAATAAAAGATATATGTTTGCCAAATTTCAAGTCTGTAGGTCTTAGAGTTAAAAGATGGAATTTTTTATGTTTTTCGCTCATGCAACTTTTCTTGGGGTGGAATTTCGTAAAATTTGATCTTAGCAGATCTCTACTCAACAAAAGAAAAATGCCTTCAAAATTTCATGTCTTCAGGTCGAATAGCTCTGGAGATCTCGTGATGAGTGAGGAAGTCGACTCTTATATTTATAAATAGATGGTAAATATCCAGATGCCAGAAACATCGCGTAGGAAATGTATAAGTGGTATAGTATTATAAGGTCTTTCATTTGTTCTCAAGTGATTCCTGTTAACAAATTCTTGACTTGATTATGGTCACACAACGGTAATAAATAGACTTTAAACGGGAATTTCTAACTAGAGTCAAGCGCATGGAGCATTGTATTTCGGAGAGAATTGTTAGGGAATTCAACATTCCTCGAGCCACAGTGTCAAGAGTATGCCAAGAATAAATAATTTCAAGTATCTTTCACCATGGACAACGTAGGGGCTTATTTCGTCTATTTAATGTCCGAGATCAGTAAGATCTCCGTAGAATGGTCAGTACTACTATACAATCAACAATGCGTCTAATAACAGCAGAAATCAATATGGTGCATACGATGAACGTGTCCACGGGGACAATGTTGCAAAATTTAGTGTTGATGAAGTATTGCAGCCCAAGAACTATTCGCGCCCTTTACTAGCAATTCATATTTGACTGCAGTGTTTCTTTTATAATAATGATCATATCGGTTGGACCCCCGCCCCTTCTAGTATAGTGGTTATGATACTCGGCTTGTAATCGAGCGGGTTCGGGTTCAAATCCCGAGTAAGGCATGAATGTATCTTCGGGAAAAGGAATCGGACTTTCGCCTGAAATGGATTCCCGTCTTGTGAAAGGAAATCAGCGTACCTCTTCTCTGTTCTTTGCTGGGATCATTGCTTGTAATAAAATCTGTATTCTTCTGTGACTGTGTTATATGTTTCTGTTCATCTACCTCACGTTTTTCGTATGTATCCCACTAATAAACACACAACAAAAACAACATCGGTTGGAACGAAGAAGACTAGAAAACCATTGCTTGGTCAGATGAGTCACGATTCCAGTTAATAACAGCTCACAGGCCTCAAGTATGGTGCAGATCCTACAAGAGCATAAGCCCAAATTGTCAACAAAGCACTGTGTATGCTGGCTATGTCTTCAAATACATATGTGCTCTTTCATATAGTATGACCTGGGTCCCCTGCCAAACTATGCCAATCGTGGGAAATGGTTATTTTTATCCTCTTTACAACTCTTCATGCACCTAAAAACAATGGAATTTCCCAGATTACAATATTCATCACGCCATATTAACAACAACAAAAAAAAAAAAAAAATATGTGCAATTGGTTTTGGTTTGAAACAATTCAGGAAAAAAATTCCAGCTAATGATTTGGTCACTAGGTTCATGCAGAACAATAGACATGCAATTTGTAAGAGCCATGATTAAGAGGTCCAATCACACTCACACGCACACGTGATCAAAAGTATTAGGACACTGGTATGTTTTGCTTTCCTCTCACATAAGTAAAAATTAGTGGGATTTTGGTTCATCTTTTGCAGTAATAACATGTCTCCGGAGTTTTGTTGAATTTTATACCACTTTAAGCGACGCTTAGCATTGACTGTGACTCGGAACGATGTATCATTGTATATAGAGGCTTCTTAGAGTTACCAAAGAATTTTTTTTTGGCGAATTCAAGCGACTGTTTTCACAACTATCTTCAGCGCTCTGCATTCCCTAGATAACATGTTCTACCAGATCGTGATTGCACAATTATAGCCCTTCCACATTTACATTTTGGGATAACGTCATGTTCTGTAGAATGAGACACTCCAAGCACAGAAAGAATGTGTTACAAACAGACACTCCACAGCAGTTACAATCGATCACTTTACCACATTCATAGTCATTTAACTTGCGCTTTCCTCCCAATGTACTTTTTTAGTTGTGAAATTACCATTGCAAATTTGTCTGAATTCTTTTATTCCTGTCTGCGAACTAGCAACTCGAAGTCACTAGCTGAATTTACTATTTCGAGGTGGGTCCAGATACTTTTGATCATACAGTGTATATATATATATATATAAATATTTTGTATTGTTCTTTCAAAAAGAACATAGAGATTCTTGGTATATTTTATTTATAGAAACACAAAACATTTGTTAAAGCCAGCTTTTTTATATGAATTTTGTGGACTTTAATTTTGGTAAGAATTATCTACTTTTTAAGATATACTTTTTATATTACTCGTATATTCTTAAATTTTAGACCAATTTGTGTTTTAATTCATATTTGTTATTCCATGTACATGTACATGTACATTTTACTGTAATTTAAGGAATTCTATGCATCTGCTTATGTGAATTTCAAATTCTTTTTAATTTAATGCAGTTTCTTTGTCCCTGAATATGTCTTTCTTTTTCATTTGAAAATGATAGTCATTTGAAATAATATATAATTTTTTGATGTATTAATTGATATTGCAAAACAGTTTCTTTTTCAGTGTAAATAAATTTTCCAACTGTAAATTTTTCTCCTTTTCCTTTGTAAATTTTCTTCGTAAACAGAAAACTTTTATATTACATATATTTTTTATTTATCGTTAAAAGTTACTTTACTCTGAATATATAGTTTCTAATTACATAAAAAAAAGAACCATTTTTATTATAATAATATAATTAAAGATCTAATGAGAGAGAAGAAACATTCTAAATAGATTTATTCATTCCTATTTATGAAAGTTGGTAAATTTCATGCAGACAGTTTCCTTTCACCTGAATGCATAATATGTTTTTAGTGTTTATTTTTGCATTAGATCGCAGACAAAGAACTTTAAGACTCAAGTTCGCTTCCAAGAAAATTGGAACCATTCTTATTGACACTAATTTGTTCATTTAAGTAAACCTTTCTCAAGTATTTGATCAGATGAAGAAGGTAAAACCCAGTGTGCCTCGAAAGGAATTAACATCAGTCACATTCTTAAGCTTTTTTATGTGAATTAACGAGGAGATTAAGGCCTCCGTAACCAAAATTAGAGGTTTCCGAAATCAGACAATTATAGTAGCGATCAAAAATGTGACTAAAGCCATGTTACATGCAAAAGGAGGAAATTATATTCCGCCTTACTGTCGTAGTTGACTGATTGTGAATACAATGATTGATTGATTGGGGTCTACATAAGCAAAACTAATTGAGCTATACAGGAAAAAGACTGGTAGAGAATCAACTCTGAGCTGTAACTAAAGTTACTCTTCATTCTCAATTGAAATTAAGGAGTTCAGAAATAAAAAAAATTCATACAAAAACCCTGATAATCTGTTTATGATAGTCTAATTGCTTTGGGAGTTTGCACGATAGAGATTTGTATAATACAGAAATATAGAAAGAGAAAATTTAAAAAAAAATCATGACATTTATAAATTTGGATACATCCAAGTTATAAATCTTAGTCACAAATTGAACAATATCATACAAGAGTCGTTAGAATTCAAAGAATTATTAATAACAAGAATACATTATTTTGAAACCTTTTCTTGCAATTTTGTGTAATTTTTTTGTGCCCATAGAGTATTTCAAGTTCATTATGTATTACAAGTAATTCAAATTTTTAAAATAAATGAATAACTTTAGCCATGGAGACTTTTGAAAGCCTTTATTAGTTTAAAATTAAAAACAAAACAATCAAAAAACTAAAATTAAAGAAAAAGAGAGTAAAATTTCCATCCGAATGAACGGAAATTCTTCAGAAACTCATTGCTGCTAGAGAGATGATAGTAGTAATTGATTCCATATCAAATGTTCTGATTTAAAAGTTAAAATTCTAAACACTTCCAAAAATTGCAAACAATTTATTTAGCTAAAAACTTAAATTAAGAAAAGCATTAAATTAAATAAAATTTAATAAGAAACAAAATGTGGTACAAAATTTCATTCAAATAAACACCAGGGTTACTCACCAAATTATTGTGTTAGTTGTTTAACTCTTTATGCCCAAATTATGAATTAAAAGGAATATCTCCTTAAAACATTTTTTGATTACGTTATAAAAGCATATAGATTTTTATACAATAATAATAAAAATTTAAAAAAAGTTTTATTAATTAGAGCTATTAAATTAAATGGGTACTTTTTAATACTGTTGTTTATTTAGTTGAGTCTCTAAAATTGAATATATTTCGGTACTTTGAAAATGAAGAAACTTTATACTTCAATGCAATTATCTTAATACCATGTATAGTAAAATACCTACACCTATTCTCGATGAAAATCCAGAAAATCATTTTTT
>BMAV01024088.1:140269-217142 GCA_019973955.1 Trichonephila inaurata madagascariensis
TATAGTAAAAATATCCACTAATACAAGTTAACTAATAAGCATTTGGAGTAGATGCTAATAATTTCCACTAGTGAACTCGATTTCCAACTGCAAACAATTCTCATTTGAAAAAGTTACAGCTACATAAATCACATTAATAATAATTATAATGTTTATTTTAATTGTGATTTATAGTAATTATTTATTTTAATATTGTCAGTTTTTTGGATAAATTTCACATAATTTAACATGCTTTAAATGTTCAATTTCATTACGTGTGCTAGTTTGTCTTAATTGGTTTGTAAGATTTACTTTCTTTGTAAATTTTAAAATGGAATCAAAATAAACTGGGGAGGCTAGATTAGTGGTGCACGCGGGCCTTAGTTTGGAGGTCCGTGATTAAAACTAGGAATTTTTCTATTACTGCCATTTTTTTTTAGTGGTGAGCTTCTAAAAACATGCACCTTAACTTTTGTAGGGCAGTGAATATACATTTACATAAAGAATATTGCGATATCAGAGTAGATAATATTGCGTACAACACAGTATACTAAAGAAATTCTAAGGAGTTTAACGCATATTATTGTATGCCCTCTTGCTGTATCATACCCCTCGTAACTTAGTATGCATGCATACGCATGCATTCATTAATATGCATTGTATAACACTATGCCATGTTGATTTTTTAAAATTTTTCCTTTTTGTTGAAGAACAAATACGCACAATATTATATTTCAAATATAATGCAATTTTTAAGGTTTTTAGGATAATATATAACAAAAAATAATGATTTGAATTTGAATTTGTTTCCCAAAATTTATTGCTATGAAGTATTTCAATATTATATAGCTTATGAAGAATTTGAGCTAATTTTTTTCTTTCATTATTTTTGAAAAGATAATTATTCTAGTAAATATTTTTTTTGAATAATTAGATTCCTTAAAAGCAGAATAGAAATACTAAAGAACTATTCTCGCCTGAAATATCAGCAGACATGAATTATATTCTCAAGTGTAAGAGATCCATTAAAACTTTGTTCTGCGATTTTGAACTTAAGCAATTCTAGTTTAATATTTGGGGGAAATATCTCTATCAAACTACTTTGAATTAGTATAATCACTTTCATAAACATAATTTTACGCAGATATAAAGGAAATATAAAAAAATAACAGGAGAAAAATTGAAAAGATATCTTTTTTAACCTCATACTTCCCATCATGTCTCCTATTTCTGTCTCATAAGTTATGAAGTATAATGTTAGATGAGAATGAAAGAGAGAGAGGGTGAGAAGAAATATTTTAAGTTCAAGAAACTGAAAAGGAATGCTAACATTAGAATAAAATTTAATATTCTTTGCAGCACAGAGATAAGTACTTTTTTATATTTCTGCTTCCAAATGTCTAGACTCAGAGCTCGGTAAATGTAAAAAAAGAAAAAGAGTGTTTCAAAATTAGAACGAGAAACTCAATAAGACTCGAAAATGTCTAGGAAAATGACTTTTAATATACAAGTTTTTTTTAACACTGGAAGTAAAAAAGGAATATATCGCTGCAGGTTTTTTATTCAAGTATTATACCGTAAGTTCTGTTTTTGTTTTAGTATAAATTTCTGTCGAGAAAATTGGGGTAATTTAAAATTTTATTTTACTTTGAAATTTTGGTTTATAAACTGCCGTTTGTAAAAAATGCAACACCATGAAGGAATCATCCGAATGAAAGGAAATTTGAATCAAATGTCAAATACAGGATGTTATGCAAAGTGGTAATGTTTCAGAGCCACTACGCATGCGTGGTGCGAACAGAGGCCTCTGAAATGATGCTGAAAGCGTATAAGCAGAGGGCTGTAGCGGGGCGCTGAAAAGCGTGCATGATTATTTGTTAGTGGCAAACGTTTAGTGGGACCTAAGTATGCCTCCACCGACGAAATAGGGTGACATGTCAACAACTTATGGAGCTCGCCCGCCGGGGGCCCAATCATCGGCCTTTGTGAAGGAGGATTTTCCTATCACGCAACAGCACCTCGTGTGCTGTGGACAGTTCCACAGTGATGCGAGTTAGAAAGCAGTAGACCAACGAGCACCGTATAACTCGAAAAAACTGGCAGTGGACGACGGAAGGTGACGTCAGCATTCGATGACAGACACCTGGTTCACATGGCCGTGAATGATCGTACAGCTTCCTCCAACAAGTTGGCAGCACGTTGGCCTATTGCTACAGGTATATTAATGTCGGCTTCGTCAATGCCTGCTTCGCCTGCTGCACTGTGGATTGCGTGCAAGGATTCCTTTATACGGGATTCTTCCTCAAGAAAAAACCTCGACAGTTGAGTCTGCAATGGACTCATGAACACAGAGCTTGGTGGGTTGATTGGCAACAAGTTGTCTTTCTGACGAATCCCGCTTTAATTTGTGGAACCATGATGGCCGCATTCGTGTTAGACGTTATGCCGGGGAACGCAGCCTTCCAGAGTGCATTATCGAACGTCATAGTAGCCGAACATTCGGAGTTATGGTTTGGGGTGCGATTTCGTATCATGGATGATCTCAGTTGCTACGAATTGAGGGTAATCTGAATAACAACAGGTACGTCCGTGAAGTGCTAGAGCCTGAAGTCGTTCCCTTCCTTCAAGGCATCCCTGGAGCTATATTTCTGCAGGATAATGCATGTCCACGTTTCAAGGAATGTCCGAGGCTTCTTTTCAGCCCAACGCATGCAACTTCTTCCTTGGCCTTCTTACTCACCGGATACGTTGCCTATTGAACATGAGTGGGATCCGGTTGTTCCGACGTCTCACTCGTGATCCACGTTCTACAGCTTCAAAAGACAAGCTTTGGGTGGACATACAAATAATATAGAATTCTCTCCCATAAGCAGAAAATCAACATCTGTTAGACTCCATGCCACGCTGTATAGCAGCACTCATTGTAGCGCGTGGTAGCTACACCAAATATTAATTTTAGACACTTAACCAGTTCAGGACCATGATCACACATAAGTGATCAAATGTTTCTCTCTCCAGGGCCCACGATATCATATATGTTATTGCGCTTTCCCGGCTCTGAGGCCCATGATCACACCGGTGTGATCTGAATTCGGAACGTTTTAATATTAGTTTTTACAAAGCACTAGACGGTGTTAAAGGTCATTTTTTTTTTCGAATAATTTTTCACAAAACGTTTAATTTCAATATGTGTTTTCGGCTCCAAATTTTTAAAAATTATATCCGGGGTATTTATGAATGTAAACAATGGCACATGTTTAGATTTTTTCAGAGAATCGGGCATTTAAAGGTTCGTGATTTATTGCGCTCTGGATTTCTGCGTATATTTTGACTAGGTTGGAAAAATACGAAAAAGCTTATTAGTTTATTGGGCATCAGAAATTCATAATAAAAGTTTCAGTATTTATTTTATTTATGGTTTGTATTTACAACAATAATTTTAATACTCAAAGACATTTAAGAAGCATTTATTCGTGGAACAAACACGATGACTCTTTTTTAACGAAAAAGAATAATTTGTTTTTACTGTGACTCACTTTTAATTCTGTAAGAACCAACGAGATTCGTTTTCGTTGCTATCTCAACTAGGGTTGATATAACCATAAGAACAGAACAAATAATACTATTGTCATTCTAAGAAAGCTTGAGCAATATAAGAATTAATTAAAAATAAAAAAAACGTATATTAGTTGTTATTTAAAAGATTTGTATCAGTTCAAGCCAAAACAAGTTTATGTGTGAGTAAATTTATCGTTTGATATCTGCCAGATAGTATTTTGTAAGTTTCACGTCTATTTTATTTTAATCATCATGGAGAAAAGAGTACTTTTTTTTAAAATTTTAAAATGAAAACATTTTTGGTAAAAAATTCGCAATAGTTTTCTTTTAAATATAACGAAAATTTTTGTACTGTATATTCAGATATTATCAATGATAGTAGATTGCAAATTTTAGCGTATTGATTGCATTAAAGATTTTATATGAATTTTTAAATGAAATTATAGGCTTAACCGGGAAATTCATCCAGTTCCGTGCGTGCGTATACTCTCAGAACGTGTGGGCCTGGGGAAATGCTTCTTTCTCCTTTTGCTGGTCTTGAAGGGGTTAATATTGTTTCTTTGCTTTGAAAATGTATTCATTTTTTTGTACTATTATAAGTCGTTTGTGTATTACATTTCATTTAATTCCGATGACTCCTTCACGGTGTTATATTTTTTACAAACAGCAGTTTAAATCAAAGCATTTCTCGCGATAACTTCAACATACGGAAATATTTTTGTATTATGAAAGTACTTTTTTTCTCGATAAATTACAATGAATAAAATCCTTACACCCAATAGTAGTAGTCCTATATTTTGAATGCTCTTTGTGTGATTACTTCTGCTATATTGGAATAAAAAATATCCACCCATAAATCGGTGCAACACAGCTATGCTTTATACAAAAAAGCAATACATAGAAAATAAATGACTATCTAATATTTTTTTGCATTTCCTCTTAATTATGAAATGCTTCTTTAAATATTTTTTGGGATCATTCATTAACAAAACATAATAATTAAATATGTAAGAAAATAAATTATAAAATCAAACACTTATGTTTTTATTTATTTTATAGTTGATTTTTTTACAACTATACCTTTCTCTTACAATAATATAAAAGAGGAAACGCTTCATGTGATTTTTTTTCATAGTATATAGTTTATTTTTATATATTGTAAAACTCTACAGTAAACTTCATGAATTCTTTTTCTGATTTAATAATGGAAGGGATACTTTAATAATAACATAATTTTTACATTTGCTCTCGAAGCATGTTGTTAATTTTAATAATTTCCTTTCGTAAATGATTTTTTTTTCTGTTTGATCGATTTTTCCTTTTCCTACCATTTCCTCCTTCAGGTATCCGAACACATTCGGAGTACTTTTTAAAAAAATAGTATACTAAAACATTGTAAATACTTTTTTAGGAATCAATACCAATATTTAGCTATAACAATATTTAAAAAAATTATCTGAATTTTACAAAAAATCACAATTGTTATTGGAATTTTAGCAATATTTTTGCAAAACTTCAAAACAATTAGAGAAAAAGTAAACTTTTATCAGTAAAAGTATTACTAAAACAAATTAGATGCATTTATTTAGAACATGTACTAAAATTTTAATGTTTTCTATTTTTAGAAAAATACATGTCGCCCATCCGGTATAGTGGTTAGCAACGCTGACTGTCGGGCCGTTGGGCCTGGTTTCGAGTACCGGGGAAGACACGGATACTTGTAAATGTATAGTGCCTTCGCGGCATGGTGGTACTTTAAATAGCCGTTGAGCCGCAAGTCCTCTTGTGAGGTTGGTGGAAGGGGAAGAGAGGTGGGATGCCCCTGACCAGCCCCAGGGTGTTCTCCCTCAAAGTGAAACTGAGCTAAATCGTTCTGTCATCTGCATGGTGCTCAAAGTTAAGGCTAACGACAGGCGTCACTTAGCCCTTTACCATGATGAATTTCGTGGTCCTTGATCTGGCCTTTGCCGATCAGGTTTAATTAGTAACAACAGAAAAATACATTCATAATATTTTAAGTTATCAGACTTACCGTGATAAATTTTGAACAATTTAAACACCCACTTCTGTGTGATATATTAAAGACTCATTTCCAATTTTTTAAATTTTATAAAATTGATTGGTAACGTAGAAAAGGTAACGTAGAAAAAAAACAAAGTATGCTTTGTAAAGCCAAAACATAGCTTCATTCAATAAAATAAAAATAAAATAACAAAGAATTCAAATGTGTTGTGACCGAATTTGGTCATTTCAACGTGTTTGGATACCATAAGTTTGTTAATCAAACTATGTAAAAATATTATGTAGGCATTATCTTCATTAGAATATAGCGGCATTTTTTTCTAGACGCAATTGAGAAGAGAAATTGATGGCGTAAACTAAATTTTTTCCTAACGAAGAATAACCACCATTAAATATTTATTTGCCTTTTTAACTTGGAGTATAGTTAAGAATTAAGATGATATTTAACTTCCCGAACTATATTTCATTTGCAGCTCGAATATTTTGTATTTTTATTTTGAATAATTTAACAGAAAATAATTTAATCATCTAACTTCTTTAGTTACCCCCTCCCCCCACCTCAAGTTGAAAACCGACGAAATGTTTTAGTTAAATAAGTAGAATTATTTTTTACTTTTTTTGTGACTACAGTGGTCTTAAGAATTAAAGTTGTAACTCGTATACTTCTGATGTCATACTTTTATTGCCTCATTATAAAAATACTTTTGTATAAAAATATCCTATCACAATACCTCTTAAAAGGCAAATAATATAAGGTAAAGGAACAAACATATATGAGTAAAATATCATTTTATTAGTGTAACTTTATGTGATATTAAGAGCTTTAGGAATTCTACTGCAACAGAAGTGCCTTTTACATTTGAATATCGATATTTCCAGATTTAAATCAGTATTGTTGAATGTATGCATAATCAGTTTTAGTCTTATATACATAAAAAATTTGATCACCAAAAGTTCTTAAAAGTTTGTAATATTGAGTTATATATATAAGTATAAAAACTTGTAAATCTCTAAATTTTTAAAAGCGTTAATTCATTTTTAGGTAAAACCGTTTTGTTTTTATCATAAAACATTTTTTTGTCTTCATATTGTTTTCAAAGAATCTTAAGATACCAAATAAAAACTTTGTTAATATTTTGAAATTTAATCTATGCAATTAGATAAAAATATTTTAAAATTATGAAGGTTGATTGAATAAAGTGGAATGAAATTTTTTTTCTGTTTTGGTATTTTGAAAATCAATGAATAAATAAAAGACATGCTTGTAACGTCTTTTAAATATAAAAAGAAGAAACTTTATTTCATGATATTACGTTATAGGGTTACACTAGATTATTCTAGTAAACAATGTGACATTCTTATGAAGACTTTATGTAGTGTTTTTCCAAGAACTTTTAAAAATTCTTTCACGATGAAGTATTTTGATAAAAGTTTAAGGAAATCATGTTGGAATTCCGTGTTTAAAAATTAATTTGTACACATTAGCGTTAAGGAATTTGGTAGTTAGGCATAAATTCCGACTCAAAAACGATTATAGAAAAAGCAAAACCTCAAGAATTGAGAAATTTCACATTTATGTGACGTGTAAATAGAAAATTGTATCTAATTTGTTATTTTTATCTTTCCTACCTATTTACCCTTAAGCATAAAAGGATAGATCTATTGGTTTTATTGATTACTTTCTGTTGAAACTCACGCATGTGAAAAGATAACCAGAAAATACTTTGTGTTAATATTTTTTTGCTAAATAAAAATATTTTTAATACGAGTACGAGCAAAGAGTTATAAGTTCACTAAGTTTTATCAATTTTTTATATTCATGAATGTTTAAAGTAAAACTAAATATTGCACACGAATTTAAAAATAAATGTGTTTTTTGTTATAAATTGGTATGCATTAAAAGTATTTTACTTACAAAATGCTTCTGAAATATATTGAAAACTTGCCTCAAGTAAAATATATGTTTCTTATATTTTATTTCAAATGTGAATAAGATTGCATTCAGTACCATTGAAGCCAATAGGATAAATACAGAACATGAAACATTTTGGGATGTTGTCAGACATATGATTCAATTTTTTTTGATGAATTTGATTCGAAAGACAATCGAAAGAATATTGAAATATTCGTATAGCATAAATGACATAAATTGCTTTCTTTTCTTCTTACTAACTTTTAAAAAATTTCAAAATAATTTTTGTAAAAATCTTTTAAGTATTGTACTACTTTTTTCGTGAATTTTTTAAAAATCGAAAATGTCAAGGTCACACAAAAACTACAGTAGAGGTCAAAAAATAAATAAATGAATAACATACCTGATTGGTTATAAATTAAGAAAACTCATTAGTTAATGAGCATAAATTCTAGAAGTTTCGGATTAGAGTTTTTATGCAAATCTTAAATAAAGTAATTACAAGTTTTAGTTTTTTTTTTTTGTATAAGCAAAAATCATAAACGAACTTATTTATGGCATCACGTTCGAATCATTGAAGTTTTTTAAGCTTTATTTCCTGTATTTACAAAAAATTCTAATGAATGTTGAGCATGAATTTTAAAATAAAAATGGAAAGGATTAATGCCATTGCGTTTCTCAAAGTTTCGTTCAGTTTTAAGAACCAATTAATTTTTAAAACACAGGAGATTACACGAGATATTTTTTCGATGCGATTAAAAACTTTCAAATGTGCAGATTTATTCTATAGTTGCATTATTGTCAAAACTATTTTAGTTCTTTGAATTTCTTATGTTTTATTATTCCTTGAATCCTTTAGGGTTTCAGGAAGACATCTTATTGGTTACTTGTATTTCTGAGTTATATATATTTTTATACATGTATTCTTGATGTTTTGTTAATAATTAACTTAAACATTGCTCGTAATATTGATGGAAAAGATTCGAAAGTAACATTTACAAGCGCTTTGAATAATTATAATTTCACAATATATGAAAAAATGAATAAAAAAACCCAGCATTGATCGTAAAACGTATAGTGATAATAAGAAAAACTGAAGTGGATTATAGAAAATGTGGTTATAAAAATGTTGTATTTTTGGATGAAAAAGGCTTTATTATTGATGGACCATATGGATTTAACCCTTTATATACCGCATTATGATTTACTGCAGTTTTTTTCATGGAATAGTTTTTTTTGGATCACTACATTGAAAATTAAGGGATGTGCATAAGCAAAATACTCAACTTTGGAAAATTTAGTCAGTTAGAGCTAATTAATTAATTAAAGATATTCCACTGTAAAATTAATTATATACACTGTTCACTTAAAGTAAATAGTCAAATCGTTTTCTATGGTCTTCATTAACATACGAAAAAAATAAGACACTTAAATTTTGACATTAACTATTTTTTCGGGACAAAAATGATAATCTTCGCAATCCACTGAAAACGTCGTCAGCTGAAAACGCAATTTCTGCTATAAGACTATTCGCCTTCCCCGCTAAAATACTCATCATAGAACCCGTGCTGCCATATATGTTGGAAGAGTGGATTTCAAAGAAAATCCTGCTAAGTATCGTCAGAATATTCGTAAAAATGGTTATTCTATGTAATTTTAAAGTGAGTGGTATAAGTACATAAAGGGTTAACTGCGATTGGTATGGTCTGAGAAAAAAAATATAGCCAAATGGAGCAAAAGTTTAATGGACTTTGATGTTTTGGGGACCAGTTTTGGCAAACAGAAGATTGAATTTAGCTCCTTTGCCTTCTTATATAGACACAGAAAAGTAGGGTTTGTAATCCCGTGTTATATTTTCAATCTCGGGATTTCGTGATAACATTATTCCGGTGTCCCGAGGTTGGTCTTGGGATTAGGATTGGTCTCTATTTGTGAAAAATACTTACACATAATAAAAATTAAAACATATTAAAAAATTGGCTTAATATTATTATTTATTGAAACAAATGTCGCCCAGCCAGTATGATGGTTATAACCCTCAGCTTGTAATCAAGCGGGCTTGGGTTCGAATGTCGACTGAAGCATAGATGTATCTTCGGGAAAACAAGTCGGACCTTCATTTGTAATGGATTCCTGTCTCGAATAGAAAGCAGCGCATCCCTTCTGTTTTGTGCTGGAATCATCGTTTGTAATAAAAAGTCTATGTTCTTCTGTGTTTGTATTGTATGTTTCTGTTCATCTATCTCTCGTCTTTCCTATGTATCCTAGGATAAAACACACAACAACTACATAGAAACAAATAAAAAAAAAACTTAATCATCATAAAAAACAAAACAAATAAAAATAGTACATAATGAAATTTATAAAAAAACAACAACGTTTCTTGTGTTTCTGTTAAAAAGCTTTTGAAAAACACTGCTCGTCCAGCGTTTCGTCTTTCAAATGGCTTCTTATTTTTATTATAATTGGTCCTGCTGAAAGAAATTCTCATTCAGACTCTCAACTTGTAGGCTTTATTGTCATTAAATTGGAGTATGTTCTTTCTAGGTAGTCACCACGTCTTCCACCATTTTCAAAAAGACATTTCTTTTCGAATTTTTGATGGCAGTGTCTCAACTCTAGTAGGCTGCATTGGTGCATATCCCTTTTTGATAACTTTATCTAATTATTCTGCTACACTTAATGGGTTTTGTGTACAAATTGATTCAGAATGTGAATTGATTTCAAGTGTTACCTCATTTGAAACAGAAGGTCCAGTTGCATGAGTTGTTAGTAATGCAGTAAGATTTGAAGCGTCAGGTCTTTCAAGCAGGTTCACTATTGATTTACGGCATTCAGTTGAAGAAAGAACTGTAATGAAATCTATTTCCGAGACGCTGGTTATACAATTGTATAAGTATTACAGTAAATCACTTGGATCTGTTCGACGTTCTCCCATACGAGAAAGGAGAGCTGCATATAATTTTTTACTTAAAGCAATTATAATTGCACAAAAAAGTTCTACGTACATATTTAAAAAAATCTATCTATCTATCTATCTACCTATCTCTCTCTCTCTATCTATCTATAATAAAATAAAATAAAACAAAATAAAATAATAAGTGATAAAAATTGCACTTTCTACAAGGCAATATCTATATTTATATCTCTATCTATCTATCTCTCTATATAAATTCTTATAAAATTTCCATCCATATCAAAAATCCATTTTGATAAGAAAAAGATTTCGAAATATAATGCAGACAAAAATTAAATCCCGGGATTAGTTATTTTAATCCTGGGATTTTGGGATTTGAAGAAACAATGAGATCTCGAGGCTGCAAAACATACAGAAAAGTATTTACGAATCTTTATATAGCATAATATTCTCCCTTTAAATGGTAATAATTTTATTCTTCAGCGACATGAAGCTGTATTCCTCATTTCTGGAGTGGAGAAGGAAAACAAATGGTTTGAAGGTAGAAACATCAATATTTTGACTTAGCCAACAAATTTCCTAAATATTACAGGAAGTGTACTGACTTACATTGCTAGAAAAGTGTATATAAATGAGAGACTGTATAATTCATTTCCAGGGTAACACGTGCACAGCATGGAGCATAATTGATCCTGAATAAATGTCGAAAGTATGCTAGATAGAATGGCCATTGTCATGACCTCGTTGTCAGAGTTGTCAAATAGCAGGCTCAAGTCCTGATGCCACTGTAGACCCACCATGCAGAGAGACCAATGCACGTCAAATCTCTCATGGCTCAAAGTCCTCTCGTTGGTGTGGTGTGGGTGTTTGACGAGTCAGGTGCTAGTGCAGGTGTCGTCTTCGTCCCCAATTACCCTCACATTGCCTTAGAGAGCGGCATTAACAAACACACAAAGCTAAACAAAGTGGCTCATTGTCTTAGTACGAAAGGAGATAACAAAAAAGAATAACGGCAAAAATGATGAAAAATTAAACTATCCTTATAATTTTTAACTCGTTAAAATTTAGTTTTTGATTATATTTTTATTTTATGGAAATAAAATGATTAAATTTTATATATGGTCCATTGATGTAACTCTAATTCATAAAATTACATTCATTTCATTAATTATTTCCAGTGTTATGCTTAAAAAGAAAACATCTGCTACCCTGATAATTATAAGAACCGATGTAAACACATTTCATTTTATTGTAAACAATTAATCAAACAAAATGCCAAACATTATTTGTAAGATTATTATTACTTTAGATTCTTTTGTTTGAAAGATAAATGCAATTTATAAATAATTTTTTTATAAAATTTAACTAACCTGCGTAATTTCGGGATGCATAAGCACTAAGAAAATCAAAACATTAGATTATTCAATGTGAAAACCTTTTATTAAATATTTAACTTTGCAGAAAAACATCATGTTTTGGGGATTAAAATCCAATTTCACAGACAAAAGATTATAATCCTTCAGGATGTCTTATAAATGCTTAGAGAATTCACGAAATATTCTCTGCAGTTATCTGAAATTAGAGACCTAATTAAATACATGTATTCCAGCCATTAATGGAATAGCTTTATCGTAATGATTGGAAAGCTAATGAAGCTTTCAAATCAATTTCTAGAAAATAGGATTAATTTAAATTCGAGATTCATGCGATTGTATTAAGAATTCATGGGAAATTTATAAGAGATTATGAAAAATTTTATGATTGACTTAGAGAAAATGAAAATCCTGCAGACCCTAAAATTTCTTTTTATAAAACTAAAAGCATTTTAGTAATTGTATGTATTTAAGGGATATCTGAATTCTCTTCCACTCGGCTCTCTTTTTTTAAATAAAATATGTAATTTAAACTCTTCGGTACCTATGAAGTATACCTATCTGAATTTGGCATTTAAATATTTGAATTATATCTTCTACGTGTGGATAATAAGCTTAAATTCTTAAAATAAGTAAATTGTCCCAGAAAATAACTAAATATTCCTTCTCATTAAAATCTTTCAGTAACATCTCTTCTCTGACATTTGTAATGATGACATTGAACATTTTTTCACTTTTCAGTTCTAAATAGTGTTACGAATGTTGTATAATTAATGCTTAATATAGTGTAAATAATTTGTATTTGGATGTTTACTACATTAATATTACTTTCTGTTGTATTTATTTCATGATAAAAATTGAAACATTGGCTAGAAACACTGCTATTTACATTATAATAACGTTTCAATCAAAACTTGGCGAAATATTGGCGATACAGCCAAGTTGGTATCATTTTTGGTGACCAAATTTAATGAGTTGGTTATCACTTTAGCGACTTGGCTATCATATTATGGATGCATTTGGAAATTACTGGAGAAATATATTAATATCACGATCTAAGATGTAGGCGGAATTTCGAGAAAGATTCATAAAGCCTATAAATAGGAGTCGCTCTCTGAAACTGAGTTAGTATTGCTTGAGCTGTTGAAGACTTCAGTTGCTACGATTGAGTGATTGCTTGTGAATAACCTTTATCATTACGTATTTGTATTTTTAGACACTGATAGTTGTGTCCGAGCGCTGTAGTAGGTGTGAAGACCTTGTAGATTTATTGTGCGGATTTTGCTGCTACATGTTGTACTTTACGGATATTTTATCAGAAATAAATTTCATCACCCTTAAGGAACTGTTTTGCTTTTGAGACTGATAGCATAAAATGCACGAGCAACGATCTACATAACAATACTATTTTTCTTCAAAAAGGCACTAAAAATATTTAAAAACTGAAAAATGTTTCGTAAAGTTTATAGAAATAATATATTCCTTAATTAATACGTATTACAATATGGTTTAAGTTATGTTAATTATATATCTCATTTAGATATATTAATGCTCTGATTAGAAGAAATACGTAGACTATGGGTGATGAATCTCGTAATTTGGATCTATTATTAAATGACTAAAATTACATTGGAGCTGTCATTCACTCTGTTTAATCTTCTTATCCCGAAAACTTTAAGCCCCAGCAGATTTAATGTGCATTAGGTCCGCTAATGGGATGATTTTCTGAAAGGATGAGATTCTAACCCACGAAACTTCGGCTATGTGTCCATTACTTTATCAACCATGATATCGTGGCCTTTCATCAGCTTGAGAATTTTAGTACTTTAAGGTATTCAACTAGATTCGGAGACCAATTTTTCTAAAATTGATTTTCAGAAGAATTTTATTGTTTTAAAGTACATAAATAGGCTTAAAAATCATAATTAATAAATAAATAACATGTATCAGCTTTTGGTTTTGAAAAAAAAATATTTTTATGAAATGTCTGCAAAATTTTCAAGTTTAAGAAAAACGCCGTAAATAAAAATGCATTGGACATAATGCAATTCTAATTTCATTGCTTTACTTCTTGATCCATCTGAAGGTTCACAAACCACAGAGTAAAAAATATTTTAAGAAATAAATATTTTACAAACATTTAAATTTGATGTTAATAATTTTCCGTCAAAATTACTGTATGTTCTAAGCTAAAAATGGCTGTAAAATGTGAATAAATGTAACTATCTTAAAACTTACTGTTTTTTACACTCTAAAGGGTTCATAGCATATATGTTATAAATTTCATTGAATTTGATTGGATTATTTTGGAGATATCCCATTTTTCGTGCACATATCGTGAAAATTTCATTCTTCAAAAAACACAATAAAAAATATTCTTGTAAGTTAGATAAAGTATAAATGCTATAAAAACAATTTAAAAGCTCTCTAATTTTATAAATAGTTCTTTCTTCCTCAATATTTATATATATATTTCTTTTTTTTCTCTAATGATCCTAACATCAAACACTTAAAAATCAATCTTGCAATACCTTAGCAATCTTGTCGGATACCTTAATTATGGATTAGCCAGATTATGGCTTTAAAAAAGTACAAAATGTTTGAAATATAATAATAATTTTAAAAATTATAAGCATATGAAAATAAGAAATCATTCTGTAAGTAATTTTTGCGTTGCGCACGCTAGTTCTAAAATAATAGCTTCTGATGTATAAAAAATTACAGAATTATAAAATGTATCATACTCTTTAAACTCTACATCATTTAAGAATAATATACCTTTTGTGTGTGTGTGTGCACTTCAAAATATTTGAAAAGTAATGAAATTTTTTAAAAAAAGTTTTGAAAATGTAATTTTTTATTATTTATTAAAAAAATATAATTTATTATTCTATTTATATAAAAATACTACAGTGTAATAAGGACACATTTAACTTTATAAATCATCTTATAGCTAGTAATTAAAGCTTTTAATTTAGAAAATAACATGCACAACGTAAAACTTAATTAATATTTCGTATAGAAATATTTCTTATTTTCATATGTATATAATTTTTAGAATTATGATTATATTTTAAACATTTTACGCCTTTCTGAAATCCCATTCTGTATAAATAATGTGTAAAAGATTCGTATTATTTAATTTAAATTTAAAAGAATTATACCTGTTTGAAAATTGTTTATATATTCAGCCATCTAGAAAAATTTAACACCCCCTAGACCTCTTAACCTGTTGTCTAAAGCACAGCTAGTTAAATTTAGAGTATAAATTCATTCATTCTCATGTTTTCTATAAAGTTACAGACCGTTTCAAGGATTTAACCTAATTATACAAATTAATTATTCAACTGTTTATTGAACAACTTTGCAAGTTGAGTTTCTTCAATGTAATCGAAAAGTGTAATTTTTACACACTTAAAATTTACAGAATTGAAGACTCGTGTATATCAATTTTTAAGTGTGAACCTGCTGGTGAAGTGGTCTCTAACATTATGTCTGGATTTTTCATTGATTTGATTTGATTTATTGTTATGCACTCTAAAGCAAAGTGAGAGCTATTGGTGATGAACCTCGTAATTTTGAGTTTCCGTCAAGTGACGAGGATGACATCTCATCTAGCATGCCCCTCACCAAACACCCACATCATGCAAAATCAGTTTTCGTTAAGGAACACAGAGTGAAAAAAAAGAGTAAAAATACAGTTTAATGATCAAACTAGTAAATGAGAATTCATTTCAAATTTTGGTTAACAACATGCAATTGTCACAAATTGGTTTATGTTCTTAGGAATCCCAATTGGAACACAGAAATTTCAATATCTTTCTGGTATTTTTAAGGAAATGAAAATGGGAACTTTTTATTGTTTTTCATATACAGTGTGTGAAGAAGTAATAAAATAACGCGCAAAGGAAGATATAGTCAGTTTTACAGCTGAATCGGATAGTTTTTACTTGTTTTAGAAGAGCAATATCATGTATAATGTGTAAAAAAAGACAGAAGTTTTTTTTATAATCAACCCAAATAGTAAATTTGATTTTATTTATGAGCTATATTGGGCTTAATTTATATATTTATGAAAGTAAATTAAACATCAGAATGTTAAATTCAGTTTTTTTAAAAAGCTGGAAAAAATATTGTAAAATAAAATATAAAGCTGAATATTAACAAAATTCCACAAAATTTTCTTCTTGAAAATCCTTTTGCTCTTACAAATTTTATCTTGCCTTACAAATTTTATTTTGCTCTAACAAATTTTATTTTGCTTATAAAATTATGTAATTTTTTTTATCAGGGTATGCTCTCCTTAATATAAGTGGAATGCATCGCTATTTAAAACACACATAAGCAATTTATACTTAAAAATATATTTTATACAATTTACAGCAATGACAAATAGTATCATCGCAGTTTTCAAAGCAATATTCCACATTCAACATTAGTATGTTTAAGATAAAATAACAAATAACTGATTTTAAATTTCTTTAAAAGACAATAACTAGTATATTACATCAAATATTTCACTTTGGAATATGCTGAAAATTTACTAATAAAATTGCAGAGTTTCATGAATGTTATATCTAATTTGAACTATTTCCAAGTTGTATCCTGAGTATTCTAGCTCTTGCAACAAGAATTTATCGAAATTCTTCTCTAATTAAGCTTGGAATTCTAGACGATAAGAGTTTTCATTTGCAGCTCGCGACTATATGCTATTTTTAATATCACGTTTTGGAGATTTTGCTTTTGGGGGATCGGACATAAATTAAATAATAAATACAATCAGACTACATCAACTAGACCTTTCGGTATCATAAATGTGTTTTTCTAGATTTAATTGCTACAAAATTTTTAATTATAAATGGGACTATTTTAAACACAATGTATATTTTGTGCAAAATGGTTTTATTACAAGATTCAATGTTACCCAGGAACAAATGAAGTATAAATTATATTTACAGCTTATTAACATTTAGATAATTATTAAGATATTTATATTGATTATTAGAATGCAAAGGTATAATTTCTAAGTCCTCTTTTTCTGTCTGCCCACAAAATTTTAAGAAATCCTACGGAAATGTATAAAACATGCTTTGTAAAAGCAAATTTGTTGTGAATGACAAACCTAGTTACGTATACGAACAACCTTCTTAATGTATTGTTGATGAGCCAATTCTGTAAAGTATCCGTCATAAAAAATTTATAGCTTTATTAATTCATTAAATACAATCGAAGCAGTTTTGTGAATTGAAAGGTATAACGTATTTTTACTCACGCAGCAAACTACTTTTTTGGGGTTTTACAGGCAGTATTTGACCACATCTTCTGCAATTTATCTGCTTACCTTTTAGAGAATGTAATCATTTGAGGATGAAAAATACGATTTATCTTGCAAAAAATTAGAACATTGAGTAGTTTTCTTCGGTATCAAAAGCTAGTGTTTGTGTTTAATGCTCACTAAACTAAGAAAATTCAATGCATAGAAGTTTGAGATATAAAGCCGTTTTTGATGTACACTGAGTGAAAAAAAATTTCAACACCAAGAAAGACTTGTGTTAGATAAACGAAATTTTGTAGGCGTGTTTATACATCTGAAAGATGACATCGATTTTAATTTCACGGTTCGCTCTTAAGTGTGGTGCTAGTATTCCCACTCAAACTTGCAAATCAGGTTTGCTTTACATGCGTGCTATAAAGTTCGTGAGCGTTATTTGTCTGTGAAATTTGACGTATTGAGTTGATGTTAGCCAAGAATACCTTTAAGAAGACAAAGAAGTCATCATCAACAGCTCACCGAGTTTGAACGAGGTTGTGTAATAGGGCTACGAGAAGATGGATTTTCTTTCCACAATATTGCAGAAAGACTTAGCCAGAATGTATCCATTGTGCATGATTGTTGGGAGCATCAGGTCAAGGGAAGGTGCTGCCTCAAGAAGACCGGGTTCCGGTTGGTCACGTGGCACTACTGAGAGGGAATAAAGCCGTATTCGCCGTACGGTTATGTTGCGTAGTACAGCGTCTGCGGCAGAAATTCGTGCTGTAGTTGGTACCACAGTGACACATTGAACTGTTAGAAATTGATTACTTCAAGGACAACTCAAAGACAGGCTCACTGTAGAGTGTATTCCACTGACTCCAAGCCATTTCCGTTTGCGACACCAGTGATATCAAGCCAGAGCTCATTGGTGGAAGGAGTGGAGATATGTTGTATTTTCTGATGAAAGTAGGTTCTGCCTTGGTGCCAGTGGTGACCATGTTTTGGTCAGAAGGAGGCCAGGGGAAAGCTTGCAACCAAACTGTCTGGGGCGTAGACACACTGAACCTACACCTGAAGTCATTGTCTGGGGAGTAATTTCCTATGACGGCAGAAGCACTCTCGAGACGATCCCAAACACTCTTGACTGCAAATTTGTACGTCTCAGTCTGGTAATTCAACCTATAGTACTGCCATTCATGAACAACATTTTCAAGGGAGAATTTTCCAACAGAATAACACTTGCCCTCACACCACTGTTTTAACACAACGTGTTTCAGAGTATTGACATGCTGCTTTGGCCTGCGAGATTACCAGATCTGTCTCCAATTGAGCACGCATGGGATACCATTGGATGATAACTCCAGCATTATCCACAGCCAGTACTGACCATCCCAGTAAGTACACAAAATGTACAACAAGCATGGAACTCCATATCGCAAAGTGGCATTGGTTACCTGTATGACACAATGCATGCACGCTTGCATTAAAAATTCTCGAGGGTACACCGGATGTTAATGTAACATTTCAATTTTGAAATGCATTTTCTTCAGCTTAAATTAACCTATGATCTTGAAAATTGAATCACAATAAACATGTCAACTAGACAATTGCATTATCCAAATTTCATTACTCTACAATAATTTTTCTTGGTGTTGGGATTTGTCTCCCGTCAGTACATTTGAGATACGACAAAGATAATAAAAACTTCATTTTATTCGAAAACTACAAAATGGGCACAGAAAGGAAAGTGAAAAACAATTCGGAAGCATGATACACATACTGCATTATTTGACAAGTAGAGCTGTTCCTAAAACTAAATTCCTACTATCTATGTCTAAGATATTAAAATAAAATACTTTGGTAACAGTAGAGCAGTCCGTTATCAAAAATACCTCTAAATGGAAAGATTAATGATTTCAGAGAGATTTGACAATAAGGCATAAAAAAGGAAGGGTGTAAGATGGCGGTAAAAGATGGTGGCAGGATGAAAAATTCGTTTTGAAGTAAATATTTGGTCACGAAAACTTTATACTTAATCAAGAATACCGTATAACTCTCAATTTCGAAAACTCAACTTCTGCTCATCACGCAAGGTGATCAAATCTTGTTAACTTACTCAGTTTTTTTCAAGAGAAAGGGAAACCACTTCAGATAATCTTTTAAGTAACGCTCTCGAGTCACATATTCTTAGAAAGAATTCTTCTGTTATATTTTATTTGTTTTGTGGCCTTAGGTGTAAGATTATGTCTTTCGAATGCAAAAGAGAGCGCACACAGATGCCTATTGAAGAAATAGTAAACATTTTTAGACTACATGTATGATGAAAATAGAAGTAGGAAATTTGTTAATACTTTCAACATTGTATATTTATTGTTACACGAAAGATAACTGAGCTGTATACAAGTTGTTGGAAAATGCATGTTTAGATAACTTTTGCAAGATGAGAAACACACAATGTCTTTTGTAAAATTTGCTTTATTGGGAATAACATCCTTCTACAGTGTCTGTTGCGATACTAGAAACAATAAATCAGTGATTCTCGACCAATGTGTCACGGCCCTTTTGTAAGCAGCCAAATTCTTGAAATGAGCCACCAAATGTTTTTAAAATTATAAATTATATTCTGAGAAAAATAAAAAAATCCGAAATGAATCATTCGGCCGTTTTATAGAAATAAACTATTCATAAAATTGTTATTGATCATTTGACTACACTAGAGGAGAGAGAGAGAGAGAGTAACTCATCACTTCCCAAATTTAGCTATTAAAGAATTTGATTGGGTTCGTAATCTCTGTTTGTGATAACAGATACATTTGTAAATGAATAAACATGGAATGAATAAGTGGAAAAACAAACTTCACTCTGCAATAATAAAGATTTAATTTCAAAACGTTTGGTGGAGTCAATTAATTTAACATGGATAAAAATTAGAGGCAATTATCCCAAAACAGCAAAAAGGTTTAAAAGTATTGTTACAATTTTCTATATCTTATTTCTGTAAATTCGGGTTTTCAGTATTAACAAATATAAAAATGACAAAAAGATCGAGACTTTTACATGTAGATAACGAAATGAGAGTGGCATTGTCATTTTTGCGACCAAATATAAACGAAGTTATCAAAAATCATGAAACTTAAATTTCACACTATATGTATTCTTATAATTAATTTGTAATTAATTACTAATAAAGATTTTATAATCTTTATCGTCCATATTAATTTACTTAACCTTGAAAATTATTATCATGAAATATTTTACGTATAGTGCATTATAGACGAGTAAAATTCTTTTAAACTTATTTTATTGTAAGTGTGCCACCAAATTTTAAAAGTGTTAACAGTGTACTGCAACAACAACAACAAAAAAAAAGGTTGAGAATTCCTGCAATAAATTCACTATACACATTCATTTTTTACATAAGTTTACTCAGTGAATGAGTTAGAGATATGACGTCACGCTATAAAGGTGGATGAAAGCTAGTGGCAACTGATTTTGAGCCATGGCCAAGTGGCGAGGACGACACCTGAGCTGGTATCCCTTTACCTAAATTTCCCACCACACCTACGAGAGGACGTTTCAGTCTCGACAGACTTAATGTGAAACGGATCTCTCTACACGTGTGAATTTTCAGCGGTTCTAGACTCGAACTCTTGACACGCCGGTCACGAATCCGTGTCCTTGACCATTAGGCACTGAAAAGATACACGAATGGTATTAAATTTATGCATTGTGGTTAAAACTGATATTCATAGCAGAATTTTTTGTCTCTTTTCATAAAACTAAAGAACGTTAAAATGTTTTAAAATTGTTAAGAAAAATAATACTAATATATTATTTTTTAACTTACATTAAGTGATTAATATCAAATATTTTAAAAGTAAAATGTTATGGAACGAGTGACGGTTTTATGCAACTAATATAGAGAATTCAACTTTTTTTCTTTTTCCATTGAGGAATTATTTTAGCTTCTTCATTTCTATGCTTTTTTATTTGCGTAAAAGTCTAATAAATAGCCACTTATAAAACAATATATTTATGAGTAGAGGAACTCTTAAATAAAGAGGGGCTTAAAAGTTAATTTTCACTAAGTAAATGACTTAATTTGGATTTTCTCGACATTCACAGTCAAATAGAATATTCCAAATTCAAAATAATTCCTTACTTATTTATATGATTGTTAATATTATTGTTTTAAAATAATTTTTGAGATAAAATATTTAACTTATGAATGTAATACTTAATGCTTAATATATATAATACTTTGACTAAACATTTAATCCATTTTAAGTACAACAGTTATTTATATTTTGTATCTTTACATATATGAATTTAAATTCCTTTATGTATAAGTGAAGGAGATATTTAAAAGTAGTGTATATATATATATGGAATTTTTACTTTATTAATAACTTCATCATTAATAACATTATAATTAATATATATATCTATTACCAAAGATAATTGCATTATTAATATATCCTTTTTAATGAAACAACCCAACAAATAAGCTGTCTATTTTTTCATAATAATTCATAGAATTGCTCAACAACTTTCATTATACCATCCGAAATAAGTATTTAGTAGTTTTTAATTAAGAAACATTTTATGTATTAGAATCAAATATCTTATATATATAGCTATTTTTATGCCTTAATTAAATAAAACACAAAGTAATTATTTAACATGTTTTCCTTCAAGAAGAATTATATAATGAATTGTTCATCACATTTTACCTAAGGAATTGATTTGTTTTACTATTTCTTTTCCTTATTGAATTAATACATATTATCGATAATTTGTTTTAGCCGTTAAGTCTAATCTGTTCAAATTGTTTGAATTGTTCTAGATAATTTCTTACTTTGGAATTAGAAAGACATATGGAACATTTCATTATGTCAGTGCTAAGTATAATAATCTTTCTTCCGAAATTACTTTTTTTTAGTAATTTCTTTTTAAAAAGATTTCTAAAGGTAGCGAAACAGAAAATTTTCGACTGAAAGTTAGAATTAATTTTGAATTATCGTAGCATTAATATTATCTACATGAAGACATTGGGCACCATATCTCTTGACTTTGTACCCCGTTCTCGAAATTTTCTCATTACTCCACCTCAGAACTATTTTGAGACCGATCTGTATTTAACAAGCAGAATTCTACGTTGAGGTGCATGACAAGTTTTGGATATAACCAAGACTAGAATCTGTGAACTCTGTATGAACATTGTTGCTATCCATGATTATTTGGTTACTCAACTGGACCTCAAAATTCAATTGGTTTAGTATTAATCCGACCTCTGCTCTACACTAAGTGTACTATAGATACCCCCTTCTGGAAACAAAAGGGAAATAACGATAGAATTATTTAATTGTTGACATATATGAGTAAGAATTTGCTGAATAAGATATGATGATAAAGAATAAAATGTTTTTAAATAGAGACATTAAATTGATTGATTCTGTTTTATTATTGTTTCATTAGGAATGAATAAGTGTTCTTGTAAGAAAGTATTTAAACTACAAAACGACATAGAAACACCAAAAATATCCATTTCCTATTTCTTTTTTTCTCTCTCTTAAAAATAAGAAATTATAGATATAAGGTTAACTGCTGAAAAATATAAAAAAAGAAACTGAGATAAATATTTAAAATTCACAAATAAGACTTTTTTTTGTATACATTTTTAAACAACGAGCAAAGATTTATCAAAAGCTAAGAAAATATTTCTCTTTCTTCTGTTTCAAGTTTTCAGTTCTTGTCATAGATTTCCATTAATGAAATGGAACTGACACTAAAAAAGTAATGTTTTCTTTAATGAGAATTCTATAAGGCTTTTAGGAATAATAAAAGATTCATGTGAGGCATATAGTATTGTATATATATATATATATATATATTTTAAAATGAAGATGTATATTAAATGTTTTCGAACATAACTTAAAAAAAATAACCAATGATGTTACAGAAATGAAAGAAGAGAATTAATGATTGTGCTGTTTCCAAAAAAGCTTTCCCGTCCCATAGATTTAAAAAAAAAAAAAATGGGGTGTTTTTTTTTTTTTTTGATTCGATTGAATCTTTTTAATAAATTATTAATTAAAAGGAGCGAAAGAGAAAAGTATCTGGAATCTGATAGCTTTATTTTTATCAGCACAAAAGTATACATATAGCAGAATATAAATTAATTATTGTTCTGCAACAATATTTTCAATTGAATTTATTTGCATTTAGAAGAAATATTCCGATTGGTTCTAATTAGATCATTCGTACGATCTAGACTCAAAAAGTTTATTCGATGAAGCATTATATTACATAACTTCTTTTCTTATACAATCATGAAACTTAAGATTTCATCTAGATTTTCTATTAATTGCTTTGACAAAAACGTATTTAGTCTCTTAACATTGTTGTTTTCTGCGGGACCAAACAGTACTAACCCTTTAAGTTGTATTATAACTACTCTTTACTAATTTTAAAGTTCATTGAAAGATGAAAATACATATTGTAGCATTTTGAACGTGATATCACTATTTGAGAAATTCTATTTTAATAAATTTTATTTCTAAGGAAATGTAATTGTATGAAATTTTTCGCCATTGTATTCCCGGAATAAAATCGTATTTCAAAAGATTAGAATACACACATACTGACTATTGTTTCTAATCGTTGAACTTTCTACGACTCATTCCTTTATATTTATCAATATGTATTAGATGTAGGAACGAACTATAATTTTATATTTGAATGACCTAATTCCAACTCAATAAAATTAAAGGTTTGTTTTTCACCTTTGCACGAAAATGTAGCTGCAAAAGGAAAAAAACAACGCTAAATACTTTTAATTAAACTTTAATTATTTTCACATTGCTTGTATTTAATGGCAACAAAGTCGACAATACTCAGTTTTTCCACTATAGCATCTTAAGGTCACGAAGTACGACTGACCTCATCTGTTGCTTTTATCTCATTACTTACCATGAATTGTTTAAGACAGTTACATAGTGGCAGTTACGTGAAACATTAATACGTGAAGACAGTGTGAACGTGATATCGAAAGCCCTCCACTGTTTTCAAATGTTAAAGCGGCTACTATAAGACAGAATAGATTTCGAAATAGCATTCCGCAATCGAAATGGAGGATATGAATACTTAGAAGAAAGGAAAGCTGAGTACTACCGTGCGAATTGGGCCCTGCGGAATGGACACAGAAGTGACTACCCAATTTTTCTTTCCTTCAAAGCGTGGGAAGTCTTTTATTGTTGAGAAATGTTTCTAGTATAATATGCATTTGCATAGAAGTATCTTTCCGGTTCAATCTTATTACAGCCTCCAAGGGATGAAAGTAGTGTTTGCTTGTTCTCCCTTTGCCGTCTGCATAACTTAATGGATGAATTCGAGAGACAGTTAATTTTCAAATGGGCATGGCTGCAGTTTGTCATTTTAAATCACAGATATTCGAATGCATAAAATTTAAAATGGAAATTCTCTTAGTTGCAAATAGTTTGCTTTTAAGCGTTTCAGTATTTTTCGTGTTGCTTTGGAAAGAGTTTTCTTCAAAAAGGAAAACTGATTGAATTTTGTTTACCCTTTAAACTATTACTTTTCTATTCATAGTTCTTTAAAAATGCTTTTAAGGTAATGAAAAGAATCTAAGTGATGTTAGATTTCTTTTTTCTACATAATGGAATTGCTCTTTTATTGAAATGCTATATTCTTCTGTATTTGTGGCATTTTATTATACATTATACTGCAGCCTTACTGTTTGATTCATACGGTTAATATTCAGGTAGCAAAAGATTTCCACAAGTTCAATTTGAAAATACTTAACTTATAATTTTGAACTTAGTAATTTTTTTTTCCTAATACACATTAAAATAGTTAGAACCCTAAAACGAGTTTGAATGGGAATGCAGTCAAAAGCATAAAAATGGAACGAGATATTTGTAATTTAATGTACATGCTTTAAAGAAAGATGATGTAGGAAAAGCATTGGGTAAAAATGTACAGAGAATGAAAAAACAAACAAACTTAAAATGAAGAAATATTTTATTCTAAAAATAAATAACAAACAATAATGAAAAATATTAAGTTGGAAAAATATTATATATATATATTACCCTTGCTCTTATCATGCTATAAAAGTCACTCAATTTAATGCATTCGAAGTTACAGCAAAAATTCCATGAGTATTATTCCTTTCATTCGCATTTCAACTAGAATGGAAATAAAAAAAAGTTATGGAAACTAAATCATGCTAAATAGCTCATTAATTTTTTAAACACAAGCAAAATACATTTGAGTATTAATATTGTATACAAAAAAAGCTAATTCATTTAAAAGTAATTTTCCACCATTGGTTTTCGGCTAACATGGAATGGATATTGATTGTATATAATGATGTGAAGAAATCTTATTGTTTGTATGTATTCAAGCTTGAATTTCTTGCATGAGTTTTGAAAAAAATTTGAGTTGCAACCAATTTCTTTAAATATTTTCTCTTTAGTGTATATAGTGTTTTGACACGGTAGACAACATTCAGACAAACATTTTTTTCCAATTTATTTACAACAGTACTAGTATATATAAAGAGAAAATATTCCTCTTCTTAGTCTCATTTTTATAAAATTCGAGAATTCTGAATATAATAGTGGAAAAACTTTAAGAAATACTTCTTATGAAATATCTAGCTGTTTAAAGTAATATTTTACAGTACCTCCGTAACTGCATTTCCTTGAGTGCTTGTACTGAAAGGTGCTAATGCATTTTTTAGAAAATTAAATTACTTCTGTTTATATATCATATGAAGTGGCGCACACAAGGGGGGGTGCTGGGGGGGCCCCGGCCCCCCAAAGCCCTTGATTTTTTTTCCAACTGGTTATAATTCTAAGTATATAATACGTAAAATTTAATTAAATATTTGTTATTAATGATTAATTTTATTAATTAATGCTAATTATTTATTCAATAATTAGTTTTTTACTGTGTTTTATTCCTGAAAATCGAATAAATCAAAAAAGCATGATACAAGAATGATGAACTTTCAACCTTGGACCCCTCCATTGAAAAATTCCTGTGTGCGCTACTGATCATATGTATTATACGAAATAGAAAAAGATAAATGAGGTAAACTTTATTATATTATCGCAATTTTTCAATAATTAAATTTCGCTTTTTCTTAGTATCTTTGTTGATGTAAAGTTCCCCCCTCCCAATTTTACACATAACAGTATTAAAAGACTTTTAAAAATTATTAAAAACAATTTTGATCCCTTCTTTTTTTCTGTATGGAAAGAAATAGTATTATACTTGCTCTGTTTAGTTATACCTACGTTGTATGTACACTCCTGAAACTCTTAATAAATTTATGACTGTTAGAAATACTATTAATTGTTTGCTTAAAAGCTAACATATGGCTCGGTGTAAAAGTGGGAAATTTTTCTTTTAGAAATAAGAGTACTTTTCTACAATAGATAACAAAATATTCTTTCAATACGTGTTTTATTTGTTCAAGCTTGAGAGTAATCTTTAAGGCTTAACCGAAGGATTTATATGTTTATATAAAAATAAGAACTTCTTACACAGGGAAAGATACTTTATATAGAAAATAAAATAACTTTTAGTAAAGAAAGTAAAAATACATATTTTAAGTAATAATTTTGCGAGATATTTTGCATAACTTTATTTATATAAATCTAATTGTGGAATTAGGAAATTGATAGATAGCTTCCATTGTGTACCAGGAAAATAACTTATAATATGTGAATTATAGTTTTTTTATAAACAATTATATTCATTTTTTCATTAAATTTTATACTATAAAAATTATATTTGTGGTTCAGCAATTGTATTGATAAAAGTGCTGAACGAACGTGAAGAAACTTATGTAAATATAAAAGGAAATTGAATATAAAATAAGAAAAACAAGTAAGAATAATTTAAGAAATAAAAAAAGTAAATTACATAGAATTTTAGAAAGGTTGGAATTTTTTGAAAATATATGAGTTGTTTTCATATTTCCAAACCTTCCTTACACCGAAATAAGAGTTGAATATATTAAAAAACTATTTTCGTGCTTCAAATTCTTTCAATGAATTTGCACACTCTAGATGTAATTCTGATATGTACATTTTTTTTTAAAAAAAGGAGAATATTTAAAACTAATCAAAAAATTTCCATTTCAAAAGAGAAGCAGAAAATACACCCATACACATCTATGCAAGAGAGAAAGTATCATCATTTATGAGTTTAGTTTGCCAAACACTTCAAAACTTGTGTTCTGATTGGCCGTTATAGAAATAGAAATTACCGCATTTCCTTGTCGCTTGATAATTTAACATCAACCTATGTTATTGCATTTAAGAACCCGATATTTTTATGCTTTTGAAATATATTTTTTATGATTAATTCCACTTTTAAAGTACATTATTATTGAAAAATGTGTCTACTTGTTTTCTTTTTTAAAGAATTCTGTTCGACATGTTTTCGATTATAAAAATTGTCTGTCTTACGAGTAAAACCTTTTTTTTTAACTTTCAATATTGATGTTTAGAACTTCATGAAAACTAAAACTAAGGTGAAATATAATTATAATTATTTTGTCTAAATATATTTCTACTTAGAAGTTGAACGTAAAAATTATCTGAACAACTAATTTGGTTTTTCTTTTCTTTTCTCTGGTTTTTTGAGTTATTTTTGTATACTTCATTTAAAAACTTCAAAGTACTTCTTGCTAAGATTTATATAAAAGAAGCTTATTGTGAACCGAATTTACACATTTTACGTTAGTCCAAGGCAGGAAAAGCATAAGAGAAGCATGTTAAAATATTTTCGTTCAAGTTGACTGTTACTTTTCCAAGGAGTTAAAGCTAAATTTTCATATCAAAGTTATGCTAAAGCAACCTCTTGATGCTATTGGATAACTCAAACCGTCTGGTTTCTCAGGAAATTTTGAGACTCTTTTACGTCAGTTCTTTAATTAGCCGGAAGAGCGAAATTCGAGTTGAAAATAAATGCTTCTACTTCTCCTACACCACAGTCAATCCATTAGACATGCAAAATGTTGCAGGGAAATTACCTAGAAAGATTTAAAATTTATGTTTCCTCCATCTAACAATACTGCTTTAAAAGACAGAAAATTTCTCTGAACACACTAAGCTTTAGTCTTGTTAAGTAATGATCAAGGAGTGTTAGAGATATTTTTAACGCAGAGTAAAATGCCGTTAAATATAACACGATCTTCAAAACTTAATATATCTTTATAAATTTATTGCAATATGTCTATGAGGAATTTAAATTTGGAATAAGCATTGAAATAACTAAAAATTTGATTAAAAGTACTTTAAAGTATCGAATTAAATTTTATTGAATGTAATGTGATTCAACTTTCCAGTAATAAAATCTTTTAAAAGGTACAGAAAATTTAAATTATTTTCATGCAGGATATCAATAGAAAAGTTAAATATGAAGATAATGCAGATAATTTTAAAACCTCTTTTTAAGATATTTTTCCGACTTGTGACCGGCATGTCAAGTTGAGTTGAGTTGAGTTAAGTTTGGTGTTTTATGGCGCAAGAGCCAGTTTTGGCTGTACTGCGCCAAACATTCATAGGTCTGTGGTCTGGACGGGAAAAGAAGAAAAGAAGGAATTGGATGACAAGATGGAGGGTCGAAAATAGAAAAGGATCACTGGGGTACCCCGGGGTCTTGACACCTGTGTTTACCAAAGATAGTAAAACCCTTGGGAAAAGGAAAAGATCACTAGGGTACCTCGGGATTGTGACACCCGTACCCACCTAAAGAAGGCGAGCCCCCTGAGGGGCACCGGCATGTCAAGAGTTCGAGACTAGTGCCACCGAAGACCCCCAAAGTATAGAGCCTTTGCACATTAAATCTGTAGAGCAGTGATTTTCAACCTTTTTTTTTGTTGCTGTACACTTTTAACAATTTTAAAATTTGATGGCACACTATGAATAAAATAAGCTTAAAAGAATTTTACTAATCTATAATATACTATATAAAATAGAGTTTATGATAATAATATTTGATATTAAATAAAATAATATGCACGACAAAGACAACAAAGTGTTTATTGAGTAATTAATTACAAATTAATTATAAGAATATATTTCATTCGAAATCTGAACTTGATGATTTTTGATTTGTTTATATTTGATCATAAGAATGATGATGCTACTCTCATTTCATCATCTACATTTAGAAGACTCGATATTTGTCTCATTTTTATATTTGTTAATGCTGAAAATCCGAATTCACGCAAGTGAGATGTAGGCAATTGTGATAATACTTTTATAGCATTTTTGGATATTATGAGAAAATTGCCTCTTATCCTAATCTAAAATGAATTAATTATCTTCCGAATATTTTGAAACTAAATCTCTATTACTACAGAGTGAAATTAGTTTTTCCACTTCATTCAAAGTTAATTCATATGCAAATGTATCCGTACACAAATGGATTCGAACCGAATCAATTTTTTTTATATCCATTTATCCACGAAAGGATAAGTTAAATACATCACGAATACCGTTAGTTTATTTTAATAAAACAGCCAAAAGATTCGGTTTCGGATTTTATTTTTTTCTTAAAGTATAATTAATAATTAAAAAGAAATAGCTGCACACAAAAGTGCCGCGGCACAGTGGTTGAGAATCTAAGATAAGAATAAGATAAGATAATAAGAATAAGAGAATAAGATAATCTAAGAATCAGCTGTAGAGGCTCTAAGTAAGAGGTTCCTAAATTTTTTTTTTCATAGACACCTTATCAAGTTTTTTGGTTTAGGGTAGACCCCTGCTTACCTAATATTAAATTTTCACAAATTTATCAAATTAAATGCCTTTTTGACGACTGGTATAGAGCTACTTATTTTTAAAGATTTTAATTTCTTACTCTAATGAAGTATAGTGTTTAAAACTTAAGAAACACATGCTAATTTAAGTAAAATTTAACTAATACATAAAATAAGTGACCAACAAACAATGTTTGTAATGGGAGGGATGAATCTGATCTTTCAATATGAGATTTTCAACATTTGGCATCAATCCCTTGTCAGGTTTAACCTTACATCTCCTCGGTTAGTAGAGTCCAGTCTTTTTCTTTCTTTTTTTTTACTTTGGAGATTGACAAGCACACTGAAACTCATTCTCATTAAGAAAAGCTATTAAAAACTTTTTCACAGCATTCCATAATTAGGGATAAGTAACAGGTATGTCTATTTAAAGCCAAAATTGCTGACATCTGTTTCTAAATTTTACTTTAAGATATCCGCAACTGCCTTTCCCGATCAGTTCCTCTTGTAATACGGCTTTTTTTTCAATGTGACCATGTGAATTCATTGCCTACTGTCATATTAACTATAAAAGTATTTTCAATCCTAGTTTCAAAATCTAAGTACAGGGCATTTAAATGTCGAATGTAGGTTAAAACTTCATTTTCCTGGCAGAATGTCTGTGGCCAATTGTGAAACTGAGAAAATTCTCGACCTCCAGTATTATACTTTTTTAGCTTAATTCTGGAAAGAAACGCTGAAATAGTTCTTGTGAAAATAAAATTTATGCTGTCCCCTTGTAACTGCAAATTATAGTCTCATTAAATTTAATAAGTAAATATGTTAAAAAAATAGCTAAACTTAGATTAAATTTTCTTTTAAAGTTATAGTCACGATCTGGTTTAATGAGAACTACCCTTCTTTACACCTTATGGACCCACACATTATTTTTTTGCTGAAGTGGACCCCTTTCAGGTCTTTATAGGCATCTGGGGGTCTATATAGACCCCTTTGGAAATCACTGCTCTAAGTCCTCCCATTAGAGTGGAGGGGAAGATCAGAGAGTGGTGTGCAAACTCAGATGAGCCCTTATCACTTGACTGTGTCTCAAAATTACGAGGTCCGTTGCTAGTAACCCTCTCATTGTGCTTTAAAGGGTGACGTTAATAAACATTCACTTGAGATATTTTCATAAAGATAAACAATCAAATGTTTATAATTAAGACATCCTCTTTTGTACTTATGCAAAAAGTTGTGACTTTGAATAATACATTATTATTTTCTTATCACACATTTTCTTACAATTTTATTCCTTTTAACAGTTAAGAAGAATCAGTTATGAAATTTTATTTTACTGAAAAAGTGTCACTAATTCATTAAGTATTGGCTTACTTTTCAACTCAACTCACGTACCAAATATTGTAAAACAAAACGTTCCTAGGATTTTGAATATTTTTGATATTATTTTCTTATGTTTAAATGGGAATTGTTATTTTTGTTGATCATTAGTAAAATGTATACAGCACTCAGTAGGTTTATAGTAATGTATGGATTTTTCATAACAAATTTGTTTTGCTTTTTTAGGTAAGCTAGAATCTTAAGAGCTTCTGATGTTTTTCTCTAATAATATATTATATAGAAAATTTTAACTTCACCAAAAATTTCATGAATGTTCATTAATCAATTTATAAAAATTTTGTGTAACCTTGAGTGACATATAAGGCAGATGTGTCTAAAAAACAAATAAGAAAACTAATAATAATAATTTACATGTAGAATATAAGTTATTCTTTAATCCTGTTAAATGTAGAAATAAATATGTTGGACAAAACTATGTCTATGCATGATGATTTTGTTCTTCATTTTTGGTATTAAAACCAAAAGAAAGTGTGTGTTATTTTTACATCCTATTTGCTTAAGTAATCTTCCATTTACTTAACCCCTTAACTGCAAATTAAAAGTTAAGTGATTCGCCCCTTAGTGTCACCATTTTTTACATAGGGGTGCGTATGTGGTGTACTAGGAGGAAAAGAAAAAGCACAAATAAGCAAATTTTTCTCTGAAGTAAGTAAATCCTTCTCAAACACTATCAAGGTCATTTTATTGCATTTCCGACCCTTCAGAAAAGTTTTACTGATAGCAGTGTAAGGGAAATGATCATATTTTGACAGGACGTTTTTATATGTCTGGAGCTCTCAACGCATCGGTTGAGCGAGATGGATATATACGCCGGTGGTGGTTAGGGGATGAATATATGTAGTCTACAACCTGAAAAATTAAAAATTGGTATTATTTAAAAAAAGGTGTATTAAATAATACCCAGAAACAGAAATACCAATATGTAAATTTAATTTCCTTTTATCTTTTTTCTTATCTTTCTTTTTTTTTCTCAGAAAATATTTCTTTATGTACATGTTTATATTTTAATCTTCTTTAATTACTACGCTAATAAAATTTAATAACAATTCTTTTTTGAAGTGTGATAAGAAATAATGTGATTTGATACTTCTTTTTATATCTGTACAAGTATTTCTATTTTAGTATATATTTAGTACTGCTGTTTTTAAGTAAAATTTAAGTTCGAGAGTTAAGCAAACCAGAAATAAAAAAAAACCCGAAGTTTTTGGTACCTTATTTTAAAATTTACGCATGTTGAATACACGAATGCAACAATGCTTTAAAATTGTATTTTTCCTCCCGGGTAAAGACATTTTCAAATTTCAATCCGGAGAATTGCTCGCAGGAGTAAAATCTCTCGCAAGGAATACTTTCTTAGCGAAATGTTTTGACTATTTTTATCAATAAGCTGTGCTATTGTACAGAAAAAAGTTTAATACTGTAAAATCAGTGGCATGTAGTCGGAAGCTGAGGATTCAGTCTTGTAAATATTTCTAACTCTCTCTCTCTCCTACTCTGTTCAAAATCTCTTTATCTAAATAAGATTTCAATCCATGAGGAGGGGGAAAAACTGGTTCACAAGAAAGATAACGAGATAGGTGCGATAAAACAGATCGTTAAAAAAGTCTTTGTAAGTTGAAATGTGACAAGAAGAGAGTGCTTTCCGCGCGAAAGTACCTGGAGCATGATTGATGCTGCTTATGGAAGCAGACTAAGAAATATCAGGAAAACAAGAAAGTTAAGTTAATAAAGTTTTTTATCTCTTTGCTTAGGATTTTATTCAAAATTGCATTTAAAAACCAAGTTATGTATATAATAAACTCTAAGAAATCAAATATATTTGAAAGTATGTTGGGCTAGATCAGTAAGTATATATTTATAAAATAATTAAGGGAAAAATATGTAATTCTTTCAAAGATCAAATTACGTCATAATTTGTTTATCTAGTTGTAAAAGAAATACACCCAATTCTTTTTTATACGATTTTGAAATAACACGGTATGCGAATTTAACGAATTTTTTTTCACACGAATTTTTTGTTCTTGCACGAATTCAAGAAAAAAAAAATTAGGTACTCGTGCCCTTTGGATGAGGACGGTTTGAACGAGTTTATGAACAGTTTTGTGATAATAAAGAAGTCGAAGGTGAAGTTCAACTGTTAACAGTTGAATTAATTCGCGAGGGCTTAAAATTTGCTACAAGTATGGAACAGCACTTTAGTACTCATGATCCTGACATAGAGGGTGCATTAAAATTTCTACGTAATCTTGAGTAGCAAGATATCAAAATCAACTTGAGCAGCAAAAAAGACAGCCGCTATATTGTAAGACTTTGTAACAAACAAACAAACAAACAATAACGAACGAAATTCTTCATATGAATCAAAACCGACAGTTATTTTAGACATACCTGACACATTCATTGATGATAGCATTTTTGATCCAATTCGTAAGAAACGTGTTGAATTAGTAATTTCAGTTTGAATTTTCATATGTTGCGTCTGTACTTACAGACTGAATTCTCACTGTACACTAATTTTAATTTTTATTTAAATTGAATTAAAAGAATTGTTTTTGTTTTATAAATATGCAGCATGGATTACTTTTTTTGCACAGTTTTTCGGGAAAACATCAATAGACTTTTCCTCTTACACGATTTTTTAAAATTGTGGAACATATCTCCAAATTTACCGTATGTCGCATGCCTTTTTATACGATTTTTTTTGCACGGTTTTCTGAGGAACGTATCTGCCGTCTAAAAACAGAGTTAGGTGTATTTCCCTTAGCGAGAACCACATTTATATAAGAAAATTAAATTTATTGCTATAGTGTGGTATTTGCTAAAATAAATAAATAAATAAAAATCCTTCTTTCGAAAAATGTAGCATAATTCATTGGATTTGCCCAGAAACTAAACTAAATTTCTTTGTCTATGTATTTTTGATACATTATCTTTTATACATTCTTCTTTTACTTTGAAATTTGATTCTGTATTACTAGATTCTTTTGTTTGTTATCTAGAACTACCAGTTTCACATTTATTGAATGTTAGATTTACTTTATTATTCTAAGGATAAAATTCTAGTAAGAGTTTTATTTTCTTAACGAAAGCTCCATTTGTATGGAAATCTTTAACTATTTCAATATCTTTTGAGCATTTCGATTCTTGTATTTATTTGCTCAATGTTTGCTCAATATTTGTTTATTTACCACATGTATATCAGTATTTTTCAGTGTTTTTCTTAAGCATTGTATCAATATTTTTACTTCAATAATTGTTCGATGTTTCAATTTCAAAATTTCTATTTCAGTTCTGCGTTTCTAGAAACTTTTGTATATTACTTAGAAGTATAGATTTTAAATTTGTTGGAAGTAATATTTACTTATTACTTTACAAATAATATTGCAGCAAGTTTATCTTCTCAAAGTAATTTTCATTTGTAAGGCAATTTTCTGTACTTTTTACTTCAGTGTTTATTGTATTCTTATGTTTGTTTGTTCAGTATATTTAAAAGTGTTTGCTTCTAAGTATTTTTTCAATATTCGTATTTCAGCACATTTTCAATATTTTTTAGTGCTTGTACATATACAAGCCCACTATATATACGTTTCTGTATGTATGTATGCAGTGTAACAATTATTTAGTAACACAAAGTACAAAGTAGTGACAAAATAGTGTTAAAGTCATAAAATTTTAACATTATTTTACAATTTTAACATTAATTAATTTTACTTTGTACTTTGGAATTGCTTGAAATACGACTATCATATTAGTTTTCCTTATACATGTTTTGATAATAAGTTCAATATTATTGGATTAATAAACATTTCTATGTATCTTAGTGTTATAGATTTGATATATGCCTCTATATAATTGCGTTCTATTTTCTTTAAATATTTAACTTTAAATTAATGGTGTAATGAGTTAACTTTTTAGGAAATTTTTGAAATAAGAAAGCATTTTATTCTTAGATTCTACTTCTCTATCCTTTGCCAAATTTTTCAAACAGTCTTAGATGGTTATCGATTTTCTATGTACGATGTAATGTAAATTTTTTTGAAATACTTTATGAATAATTTTTTCTTAAAATGCTCTCTTGCAATTGCCATTATTAATGGTTTCTCAATGGTAATTTCGTTTACTACTTGTTGTTCTGTAAGTTTTTAACGATTACATTTTTCAAATTAATTTTAGCTGTTTAAAATTTCAAGCTTACTTCTAAGTATGCAGACTACTGATTTTACTAAAGTTTTACGGGGTATTTTTAGTTGAAACAGCAAACACTTCATACTGTATTTTCCTTCCTCATTTCAGCTCAGTAATATAAGCAAATAAAAGGAAGAAATGAATATTTAACCCTATAATTTTAGTCCTAAGTCTAGAACAGGGTTCAACTGCCTCTTAAGCTGTGTTGTGGAAAACCAATATACCAATAGGTTACAAGGTGTTGGACAATAGGAAATACTTGAAACTATTCTACTTTCGTGGCAATGCTTGCGTAGTTAAGGAACAGAGATCAGGAACACACATTTACTGTTTAATAATATATCAATTTTTTTGAATCATTTAAAGATATTTATTACCACAAAAAATAAACAAGACAAAATATAAGTATTCCTTCAATATAGTTAAATAAAAAGTATTTTAATATGAATATTGTCACTACACTGTTGAACTTCATGTCGTAAAATCAGGAGCAAAATTTGCAACTTTTAATTTGACACGGTTTGGAACGTCCAGTTGTTAAACAACTTCTTTGCAGACCAAAATATTTTTCGTATGAGGAAAGAATTGTCCACATAGATTTATAGAGCCAATGGCGTACACAGATCTCTCTCGTGATGGGGGGGGGGGGGGTAGCATTCAAAAAACAGGGAGGTGAAAGGACCGAGGGGGATAGTAACATAATATAGTAGAAATTAAATATCTGATAGTCTATGGGGGCTTGAATTCTCAACCCCCTTGTGTACGCCACTTTGTAAAACCTAAACCTGATTTAAATAACGAATGAGCAAAGTTTAAGGCTGGAATTAAAAGAATTTATTTAACAACCCAATTTTATATTCCTCTAGCTCTTTTTCCACATACTTAATTTTTTTTCTAGAAAAACTTGTTCTTACATTATAATAAAACATGGTTCTTTTGCTTTCTAGATTTAGCCAGAATATATTTGTAGAGAAAATGTCATTGAAAAATAACTTTGAGGGTTATTGTATTAATATTAAAATGTATATAAATTTCTCCCTCTACTTTCTCTTTCTCTGTATGTATATATAAATTTTTTTATTACAACTGTGTTCAAATTTAATGCAGGGAAATTAAAAATATTCTGACATTTTTTTAGCTTTCTATTTAAAAGCCAAAATTTGATTTAAAAAAATATATAGTTTGTTATCAATAAATAGCAACGATTATAATTAAGATTTTGTCCTTATTTATAAAGTAAGTAAAAAAATTTATGATGTTATAAATTTGTTGATTGGAACATTTATGATGCCTGAAACATAGATTTCATTAAATCATGACACAATTAATTGTAGTATATATTTCTTCACAATTTTTATATGCGTAAATTAATAGCTTATTTCATCAGAAACAATGCATTTCATATGAAAAATCGCATTAAAAGGTTTGAAATGTATATTGCTTTATCTCTTTCTTAAATAAATATATAAACATTTTTAAACATGTAAACATTAATTATATCCACAAAAGATCTTTCATCTCACAGAAAAATCATGGGTTTCACAGAATTGAAAACAAGCTACACAAAAAAAAAGAAATCGACAAAATTATTTTTATGCAATCAAAGTAAATTAACTCATTCTTACATTAAAAACAAAGGAAAATGTAATAAAATTCCCAATATCCATGAAAAACACCATCTGGAGTTTTATGAAAAAAGTACAACAGTGTATTAAATGTGCTTTGTTAAGCAAATGTAAATTATTCTTCTGAAAAAGAAGCTTTTTATAAAACTAAGGTGATTAATTAAACTAAAAGAAGTAGTTCGACAGTTTAATCCATGCTCATTTCAGAAGAGTTAATAAAATATCCCATAGAGGATTTAGTGCGGTAAATATTCTACTGTACTAAGTATTACTTTTTAAGAAGAATAGATAATGTAAAAATATTCTGGTTCACGAAGAAAGGAAAAAGCAATTTTCTTTCGAAAGAGGAACTAAAAAAATAAGAAAAAACAACCTTTGGTCAGATTTGTGCAGAGTTGATGTAAAAGAGGCGAATACTTTTGATCAATTCCTGTATAATAAAGTTCGAGCTTTCTCTTTTCCAGAGCCATGGGAAACGAAAACCTTTTCGTACAAAAGCTATAAAAAAAGGATTACATTTTTCTTTTTCGCATGGCTTTGGTTGCTAGCCAAATGCTTTCATGAGTGCTGTTTTACTATCACAAGAACCGCTTTTAGAATTTATAGTATCACATTGATTAATTCTATTTTCCAATAAGAATTTTTACTTGGTTACCATACCATCATCGTTTTTTATGAACTTTTTCGCATTTTTGTGGTATTAACAATCTTGGCTATCTTTGGATTGGGAAGTACCTCACATTTGTTTGTTTAAATTCAAGCTGAATACAAATAGATATATCATTTGCAATCTTGTTAAAAATGCTTTGAAATATTTTTATTTAAAAATTCAATTCATTCAAAAGGAGGCATTATACTTCTTTTGTCTAAACTAGAACCACATCTGCGCTTATATAATAATTGGTCACTGTTAAAAACAACTTTAAAAATTATTTTTAAAAGTTATTTAATTAAATTTTATTATATATTATTGTAAAATTACTTAAGTATTTTATTTTGGTATTAAAACTCTACAACCGTTTTCCAGGTTATTTTTACATTAAAAATGCACTCGTGTCTAGTATAGTTATAACATTGTAACATACGAATAATAATAGAATTATACGCATAGAAAATTAGTTGTGCATAAAAATTAAATACGAGCTAGTTTTTCTTACGTGATGTCGGGAAAAAATGTACCGAATTGACACGAGCAAGATCCACAAGACATAAAAACAAACTTGACGAAAATAAATAGTATAATTTCTACCATTTTTCGCATAGTAATTCTTTTCAGCAATATAGGATTAGCATATAAACAAACAACTTTCGAGTACTTACTGGCGGTTGAATCAAGTCCTTGTTACTTATCCAGTCTTAGAAAGTAACTAATCCATAGGTGTAGAGATTAAACCGTAGCCCACCTTAGTATAAATGAGATTTGAACAAAAAGTGGAAGGAGTACACTCTCAAAATTTCAAAATTCCGACACTTTTTTATGCCCGAATGGCGTGAAAATTAAAAGCAGACGCACACAATGACCCTCTCTTTGAATCAATGCCGATGCGTGTGGCATCGGTGATCTCCAACAATGGCGTCTACTCTGGCTACTGATTCTGGCAAGAACCACACTTCACAGAAGTCTATAAATTTAATCATTTGATACTTGGTCAACGTGTTATCTACAAAATAAATTTTGTTGTGCTATCTCTTGTCTTTCTTGGTGTTGCATTTAAGGTGGCCAGAGCAGTGTATACGGTGGAAGTATAGCGTTCGCGGGGTGGCTATGTGAGGTCTGTCTATGTGTAGAAGTGAATTGAGATAAAGTTTAGAAGTTCGAGAATTAGTCTAGTTTTTCCAGTACAGTCAATCCAAAGATGGGTACGAGGCCAAAAGGATCAGAGTCGGATTAAAGCCACGTCAAAAGTGTTTCTGAAGATAGCTGTTTACCTAGGATATAGCGGTAAGCGAATTAGTGCGATTACTAGTGAGATAGCATTTAATATATAAAGTTAGATTAAGTGGTCAATTACGCGATTTTTTGGTAATACGAGTTGCGCGTCTTCTCATTCTAGATCAGCCTACTTAGATTATTATTGTTGTGTATTGTGTTTAAACTAGGATCTTAATAAACAGATTCTAAAATGAATGATTTGATTGATCCTTCGTTCTCCCCCACCAAAACAGGTCACGTAAATAATGTAGAACAGGAGTCCCCAAGGGGAGGGGCTTCACAGCATGATATGAGGAGATTTTGCAGGAGAAAAAAAAATCTTTGAGCCGTTGGATTACTTTGTTAGATTTTGTGAAACCTTCTGCATCAAAATAACTTCAGTTTGTGATTTTGTATAATTGTGCGTTATTTAAAATTTTATTAAATCCTTTTTTCTAAATTATTATTTTCTTTCTTCTCCAGCCTCAACTAAAAATAATTTATATGTATTCATCTGCGCTACTATAGCCCGACTACGCGATTATCACTCAGTTCCACCTGTCACATATGTTCGGGGGGGGGGGGGTATATTACCGTATTTAAAGAACTACAAGGATGTGTGTAATAGTTCCATATATGTCAAAACATTCATTCTTCTTTAAAAATTTCTGATAAGATTTAATATTTAGTTTATTTCTCTATCGATCTTACTGTGCGTGTAAAGTTACTCATATAACTAAATTTAGCATTATTGCAAAATATGCATAAATACTTTCAATAAGTGTTACTAGAGTTTGATTGCCTTATCCGTTTAACCACATTTTTCATTAATATTTTCAAAGTTATCATAAATTTATAAAAATATGATTAGAAATGAAGTATACTGAAAAACAAAACAGTATTTGAACACGATGTTTCCTTATTAATATATGTTTATGTAACTGATTAAGTTAGTTATCATTAATTTCGTTTTAATTATATGTTATTAATTTGTATTTAAAGAAAACTTGATCCGAAAATAAGAAAACAGTTTTATTAATTCGTGACTTTTATAACAATAAAATAAACTGAAAAATCCTTGTGTCAGTGATTTAAGTTTAATTGTCCTTTTTTTCCCTAGATTTTACATAAAATGTGCGAGTAAAATATTTTAGTTGTTCTCAAATTCATTCATTAATCTAAATTTAGTTTTAATTCAGATTGGTGTATAATATTTAGAGTTCTTCAATTTCACTCTAGTAATATAATTTTAATTTAATAGATTTCATTTCTCATTCAAAGTACTAGTTGAAGTTTACTATATAAAATTTAAAAGAGAAAATACAGTTAAAATAATAATTTAATAGAATTTTTCTGCTTTTATGGCCTTTCTCATTTTATGGAAGACTTCTTGAGGAAATAGTCGTAAAATTTTAAACATTTTCTAGAACAATATTTTTGAGAATTCAGAATTTACGTGTTATGGAATATTTCAAGAGAAATAATTTAAGTACCACCTATATGGGAATAATAATTCTAAATCGTATTTTACAGTTATCTCATAATTAATTTGGTAAGAAAAAAAAAACATACAATATATAATACAAATTATGGTGACAGGACTTATATTTTATATCTATTATACGTCTATATAACAAAATAATAAGTAACTCAATTCAATTTATAGCTTTCTATTAATTCCTTCTAATAATATTGCAATTTGTAGAAGATTTCTTTTTTTGAAGTTTGTTTAATATAGGTATTATCATAAAAACCTGGATTTAACCATCGGGATAATTTTTCGTAGAAGTGTAATTGGTAAGAGTATGTAATTCATTTTTTCCTGCTTTGCCTAAAACAAATCATTTTCTCATTTTATTATTTATCGAAGTATCTACGTGTTATAAGTATTCTAAGTCAATAAATAAGAAAGTAATAAAGTTTTAAAAATCCATTGAGTGATATTTTTTTTTTCAAATTTCTGATACTTATTTTTGATATTCCTTTTCACTATATTTTGCATTTGTACAATAGCACAATGTTGAGTAAAACTGTAAAAGAGTATTGGTACTATGAATCAATTTAGTTCATTGTTTCATTTTTAGAAATTGCTTCTTGAATTGATCTAGAAACTGTGATCGTATGATTGACAGTATTGTATCATTGATTGATTGATTACAGAATGTGTAATCTTACTAAGCGGTAGCTAATATTTGTTTTTTCTTAAAATTTTTTAAAAAAAAAATTAATTATTTTATAATTGTTATAAAAAAACTGGTCTAAACTCCAAATAAACTATGTGAAGTGAAAGTAATAACTGACACCAGAGCAAAATTTACAATACCACAGTCATAATTTTATTAAAAATTCTTTCACATCATCATTTGGAAATACACATGGAAGAAGCACCATCTATCTATAAAAACTTCTGATATTTTTCAGGAATTAACTATCTTCCAGCATTAAATTACCATCAATCCAATGGTGTGAGATGTCTCATTCTACCACAAACAGAATATGTATCATATGTTAAACACGTCTTTCACAAGAGTAGGATATGGATTATACATCAATAAAGTACAGCCAGTTCTTGAATAAGGAAATCATCAGGGATTCATCAGCAAAATTGTTGAACACAATTTACCTGGAATATATATATATTTCATTGAATTATTTGAATTATTGAATCATTAAATCATGACACAATTATTAATTACGCTCAGGAACATTGAAAATAGCGACCCAAGAAGAAAGCATCGGAATGAAATGAAATTTAATACACATAATGACACAGATGAGAGATTCACTTGATCTTAAAAACAAGACAATGAAACGAATACAAGGTGTGCAACGACACAAATACTGGGCAACTTCAATAGCGCGTTTGACCACCTCCAGCTGCAATACATGCCGCCACACGGTCCGGCATTGAGTTGATTAGACACCTTCTGTTGTCCTGAGGCAGATGGGCCCACAAATCTTGAACAACCAACTCTAAATCCTGTACAGAGTGACACGATGGCATCAGCCGTTTTAGCTGATCCCACACGTTCTCTAATGGGGACAAATCGGGGGAGCGGGCCGGCCATGGAAGAGTCTGAAAATGACGTAGGAAGTCTTGAGCAACTCTTGCTGTATGCGGACGTGCATTACCTTGCTGGAAAATTGCCCCTGGGAGACCATTTAGAAAAGGTCCTACATAGGGTCGAAGAATATCATCAACGTAACTTTGGCTCGTTAAGGTTCCACGCATCACAATTAAAGTGGACCGGCTATCATAGGCTATGGCCCCCCCCCAGACCATTACACCAGCTGTGCGGGCAGTGTGACGTAGAAGAGTGTGGGGGGAACTGTACCGCTCACCAGGGTGCCTCCACACCCGTACACGGTTATCATCTGTACCCAAAACAAACCGGGATTCATCACTAAACACAACCTTTTGCCAATCTGTGACATTCCACATTGATCTGTCTTGGCACCACTGTAGACGCAGTTGCCGATGTTCCGGTGTTAAAGGGAGTGCACGGAAAGGGTGCTTGGATTTAAGATTTGCTTTTGCAAGGTGTCTGGAAATTGTTTGTGGAACAATTGCTACGCCTACGTCTGATCGTATCGTTGAACGAGTCACTGTGGGGTCCACAAGTGCTTGCCGCACGATCCTTCGATCCTCTCTCCTCGTGGTCTTCCTGGTCGCTCCAGACCCGGTTTTCCGCGCGTGGGTACCTTCTCGTGTGTGTCCACTGCTCCCAACAATTTCTAACGGTACACTCCGAACGATCCACCTGGCCAGCAACACGGCGCGTCGACCAGCCTGCAGTTTTCATCCCGATGATCAGGCCTCTCTCAAACTCGCTTAACTGTGAGAAATGTCTTCTAGCATGTTTACCTGGCATGTTTCGCTTACCGAAGTCTTCTTACAATCGGTGGGTAATCGTCACGTTTATGAATCTTCGAATTTGCGCTGGCTTATATAGCACCCTCTTCCTGATTGTAGCGCCATCTTGGCGTGTATGAGCATGCGTATTGGCACAAAACTTGGATCATTTGCATATCACATTATGCTGTACTTATTTGCAAAGTTTCGCGATTGTACTTAGCTTCTTTCTTGGGTCGCTATTTTCAATGTTCCTGAGTGTATATATATTTCTTCACAATTTTTATATGCCTAAATTAATAGCTTATTTCATCAGAAAGAATGCATTTTTATATGAAAAATTGCATTAAAATGTTTGAAATGTATATTGCTTTATCTTTCTTAAATAAATATATAAACATTTTTAAACATGTAAACATTAATTATATCCACAAAAGATCTTTCATCTCACAGAAAAATCATGGGTTTCACAGAATTGAAAACAAGCTACACAAAAAAAAATTTTGTTAATTATTTTTATGCAATCAAAGTAAATTAACTCATTCTTACATTAAAAATAAAGGAAAATGTAATAAAATTCCCAATATCCATGAAAAACAACATCTGGAGTTTTATGAAAAAGGTACAACAGTGTATTAAATGTGCTTTGTTAAATGCAAATGTAAATTAAAAAGAAGTTTTCGAAGTGTAATATTTCAAATTCATGTGTATTCAAAAGAGTTTAATCAGCTTATATATGGTTAACTGATTGTTGTTAGATTATTCCTAAGTGGTAAATTACTTGTTTGTTTCTGCCATTGTCGTTCCTGCAACATATGCAACAAAAAACTTGAGTTTCGTTTTACCTCGCTTGTTTGTTAAATTTCCTATTCGTATATTCCGTAATAATTCTTTTTTGGAATTTCTCCCATACTTTTCCCCCTTCCGCGGCGCCAGAGGAATCATATCTTTTTCAACTAGACAATTAGTCATTCGCGAACAACTGCGTTTATTTGTTTTTTCTTTAAATTACTCTTTTTGATATATTCAAATGGATATTGAGGCTTTATTGAAGAAAAAAAAGAATGCTAAATCCTCGATTACAAAATTGCAAAACAAAACAGAAGAGGAAATTGAGAAATTAAATGATGTTGGTTTACTGGCTCAGAAAAATAGATTCTTAGAATTTAGAACTGAAGTAAAGGATATTTTGGATTCTATTATAACTATTTGTGAGGAAAAGGACGAGGAAACTTATTGTACGGAAAAGGACGACATTTTAGATACGTTAGAAGCAATACTTGTCGCTATAGACACTCAGCTTATGCCTTCTGTAGTAAATTCCGATTTTGAGGTTAAAAACCAATGTTCAAGTCAAAGTTTAGTCTCAACTCGGTCAGCTGAAGTGAAACTTCCTACATTATCCCTACCTATATTTTCTGGTGTAACTGAGGAGTGGCTTGCATTTTCTGATCTTTTTGAAGCTGCAGTTTCCAACAATAAAAATTTAACGGGAGCGCAAAAGTTGCAATATTTAAAGGCAGTTTAAAGTCAGATGCATTAAAAATCGTAAATTCTTTATCCATTACCAATGATAACTTCGAAATCGCTTGGAAATTGTTAAAGGATATATACTTTAATAAAAGAGATATTATTTCCTCCTTAATTAAAAAGTTTATTAAAATAACGCTCTTGAGTGGAGAATCATCCACACAAATTCTAAATTTGATAGATTCCACTAAGGAATTTGTAGGGATGTTAGAGTCCTTTGAATACAAGGTTGACCCAACTACAGATACACTCTTAATGCATATGATATTGTTTAAGCTCGATACAAATTACAGAACTTGGTTTGAGAGAACCTTTTCAACAGATGTCATCCCAAAATTGGATGAATTGTTGCAATTCCTTGCAACACATGCGAGATCCATTACGAGTTCAACTACTAAGAGAAATGTTCAAGGGAAGGTGACTCTGGTCGCGTTCAACGCCCAGTCACAATGTCCTTTATGTAATGCAGAACATACATTATCGAGATGGAATATTTTCCTAAAATTGTCAGTTCAAGGCCGTTCAGATTTCGTTAAAACGAAAAATGTTTGCTTTAACTGTTTAACTCAGTTCCACAGTGTGAAAACTTGCAAAAGCAAGTTTAGATGTAAAAAGTGCAAGAAGCCCCAACACAGTTTACTTCATAATGAAAATGTTAGCTCTAGGAGAAAACAGTGTGCTGCTGATGTGTTAAATTCTAGTGAACTTTCTGTCAATGCTCCTGTATATTCGCCTGCCCCTATTCCAGGATTCCAGGTACTTGTGAACCAAGTAAAAATTCCAGAGTTGTGGATGTTACATCGTGTATTTCTGATGTGAACCCAGAAGTTCAAATTCTTCTTTGCACAGCTCTGATTCAGGTAAGAGATATTTGGGGTAAATATCGGACCAGTAGATGTCTTCTTGATAGCGGAAGCCAGGCTTCACTTGTTACAAATGAATGTATTGAAAGGCTGGGCTTGCGAACGCGCGCGGAAAAGGCCAATGTGCGTATATCATGTTTGGGCGCATCCGATACGAGTGCAAATGGGCTTGCTGAGATTCAATTCACCTCACATTTTTCATCTCAAAATTCTTTTCATGCGTCCGTCTATGTGATCAACAAAATTGTAGGTATGATCCCCATCATGATTTAGATTCCTCAATGCGCGAATTATTTGGGGATATTTCTCTGGCTGATCCAGCATTTTACAAGAGTGGTCTAATTGATGTGCTACTTGGTGTTGACCTTACTTTGCCATTGCTAAAAGGTCAAACGTTATCTTTGGGTAAGGATAAGCCATTTGCCATTCGTTCAGAATTGGGTTGAATAATTGGTGGTAAGGCAAATTCTAGTGGGCAAAATTCTCTCCATGTCAATCATATTCAGTTAGTATTGGATCAGCTAATCAATAAATTCTGGGAATTAGATTCTGTACCATGTGCTAAGCCCTTAACTTCATTAGAAGAGGCTTGTGAAGATCATTTCGTAAGGACACATTCTAGGGATGAGAATGGCAGATACACAGTAAGGTTTCCATTTCACACTCCGACGCGGTTAGGTAATTCAAAACAAAATGCAATTCGTAGGCTAATCAGCGTGGAACACCATCTCATTTCTAATCTTGACAAATGCAACCTCTTTCGAAATTTCATGAAAGAATACCTTAATCTAAAGCACATGGAACTGGTTCCAGACTGTGAAATTAATAACGTCAAAAGTTTATACCTTCCTCACCATGGAGTTGTTAGCGACACCAGCTGTACAATAAAGCTTTGTGTAGTATTTGATGCGTCTAGTAAAGCTTCGTCTGGACTTTCTCTCAACGATCTGATCATGGTTAGAGCAAGAGTGCAGCCAGAACTTTTCCTTACCATCATCCAGTTTCGAACTTTTCAGTGTAGCCATTTGCGCTGATTTTGAAAAGATGTTTCGCCAGATTAAAGTTCATGAGGAAGACGTAGACTGGCAAAGAATTCTCTGGAGGGACTCTCCAACCGAATCTATAAAGGAATATTGTCTAACAACTGTTACGTATGGTACGTCTTCAGCACCATTCCTCTCTACGAGAACATTGCGACAGCTTGCCATTGACGAACAAGAAAATTATCCAGCCGCTTCAAGAGCTACCCTAAGTCATTTCTACGTTAATGACTTGCTGAGCGGAAGTGCGACAAAGAAGGGAGCCCTTCAACTAGTGTTAGAGCTGCAGGAGATGATGAAAAAAGAGGAGGATTTTCTCTACGCAAATGGGTGTCTAACGATCCTGACGTACTGACAACCATTCCAGAAGAACTAAAGGCAGTTGATTCCAAACACACAATCAAAAATGACCAACCTGTCAAGATCTTGGGAATAACTTGGCTTCCAGATATTGACAAGTTCACCTTTACCATTACCGTGAATGAGAGTGACTTGTGGACTAAACGCAAGGTACTTTCTGAAGTCGCCAAAATCTTTGACCCCTTGGGCTGGTTGGCACCATCAGTTATCATTTCTAAAATCTTCCTCCAAGAGCTATGGAGTCATCATCTAAGCTGGGACGAAGAGCTATCAGATTCTCTAGCAAGACAATGGAGAATATTTCAAGAACAGCTTCCTCTACCTACAAATATCACGATTCCACGCTGTATTCTCATTCCACAGGCTATAGACGTACAAGTACACGGGTTCTGTGACTCTTCAGAAAAGGCCTACTGTGCAGTTATATACATTCGTTCCAAAGATGCAACCCAAACCGTAGTATCTAGACTGCTTACCTCTAAGACGCGTGTCTCTCCAGTAAAACCTCAGTCTCTACCTCGACTAGAGCTTTGTTCTGCCTTACTTCTTGCCAATTTGTTACAAGCTACCCTTCCAACGCTAACTGTGCCAATTTCTGAGATCTTTGCGTGGTCTGATTTCAAGATCACACTAGCATGGTTGAAGTCCGAACCGAGAAGATGGCAACCGTTCGTAGCTAATCGAGTGGCACAAATTCAAGAGTTGACTCCTAACATGCACTGGAACTTTGTGAGTGATCTGGAGAATCCTGCGGATTGGGGAACGAGAAGGATACCCCCAACTAAATTAGAAGCTTGCGACTTGTGGTTCAACGAACCCGATTGGTTAATGAGTTCTACTTTTCCGATTGGAGAGTTTGAAGATAAGTCTGCCGAAGCCAAAAGAACATCCAAGCTGATTATGCTTAACATAGTTGATGCGACTTTCAAGGCAGAGTTTCTTCAAAAATTTTCGTCTTGGAAGAAGTTGAAAAGAGTTGTTGCCTATTGTGCTTAAGATTTGTGAAGAACTGGTCTCTTCCTACGTGTAAAAGAAGAAAGTCTTTCTTAACAACGGCAGAATTGAGCGAAGCAAAGAAGGGCATTGTTACGTTCATCCAGCGTGATCATTTTTCGATGGAAGTCTCCTATCTTTCAGCAGGTAAGCAGCTTCCTTCGACCAACAAGCTTATACCCTTGACTCAGTTCTACGATGATTCCGGAATAATTTATGTCGGTGGTAGGCTGAAAAATTCAATACTTCCAGAATCCCAGAAGCATCCCATCTTGCTTCCTAAAACCGACCATGTCGGGAACTTAATTATCTCTGATTATCACCTGAAACTTCTTCATGCCGGTCCACAACTTCTCCAAGCATCTCTCAGAGAAAAATTTTGGATTCTTTCAGCCCGAGATGCAGTTAGAAGAGTAGTGAGAAGATGTATCCCATGCTTCAGAAATCGTCCAAGATTCGCAGAACAAATCATGGGAGATCTTCCAGAATCCAGAGTTTGCCCCTGTTCTGTATTCCAACGAAATGGTATTGACTTCGCCAGCCCGTTCTTGATACGAAGCTCCAAAGGAAGAGGAATCGGCAGTACCAAGTGCTACATCTGCGTCTTTGTCTGCCTAGCAACGAAGGCAGTTCATCCTGAAGTCGTTAGCGACTTAACATCAAAAGCATTTATTGCTTGTTTGAAAAGATTCGTGGCTTGCAGAGGTAAACCATCAGAGATCTTCTGCGATCAAGGAACCAATTTCTACGGAGCTAGCAGAGATCTCAAAAAGGAGTTCCTCCAGTTGATGAAGGAAGATGCCATTCATCAATTCCTGGTAACTGACAACATCACCTTGCACTTTAATCCTCCATCTGCTCTCCACTTCGGAGGCATTTGGGAGGCTACAGTGAAATCTTTTAAGTTTCATTTGAACAGAGTTGTTGGAGTCACTAGTCTCCCCTTAGAAGAACTAGCCACGTTATCAAGCCAAATTGAGGCATGCCACACTTCCTGTAAGTGTTACTAGAGTTTGATTGCCTTATCCGTTTAACCACATTTTTCATTAATATTTTCAAAGTTATCATAAATTGATAAAAATATGATTAGAAATGAAGTATACTGAAAAACAAAACAGTATTTGAATACGCTGTTTCCTTATTAATATATTGTATAGATTCGAGGGCTCGAGGATTTTATGCAAAACAATCACAAAGAAAATAAACAGTTCTTCAAGAGCGATGCGAATTTATTAACAAAAATCCAATAATTTAAATACAGAATTCAGCAGCAATATTCACAGAGTAAATCTCCGAAGGTCTTCACACCTTCAACAGCAATCAAACACAATAACCAGTGTTTAAAAAATACACGTAAGTAAAGATTATTCACAAGCACAACCGAGCTAATCGCTAGTCAAAACAATCCTCACTACTCGCTGGTTTAATCCAGACTCCTCGCCATCCCGGCGAGCATCTTATTTATAGGCGCGACAGAAACTTCCAGAAATATAGCCGCTCGTGACATTAGTGGAGAGATCCACTACTTTTTAGAAGATTCCAGAGGGTTCCGAACTCACCAACATAATGGTCGCCAAAGTCGCCAAATTGGCCGCCAACTTGATCGCCAAAAATGATGCCAACTTGGCTCTAGCACCAAGATTTCGCCAAGTTCTCATTTGAATCGCCTTTATAATGTAAGGGGCGGTATTGCTTGTAAATGGCACAATTTTAACATGAAATAAACATAACACAGAGTACTATAAATGCATTAAACACTCAAATACAAATTATTTACACTATTTACACAAAATTCGTAACACTGCTCCCTCCTCAAAGACTGCACGTCCCGGGCAGTACAATCCTTGAGTAAGAGGCATCTATTTACAGGCAAATTACTCACATAATAATCACATATAAAGTAACAAATGTATTCCACAGTATATACAATACAAATAAATTCAAAGCACATGAAGAAATGTAAACATAAATTCCAGTATTAAAATAAAACTAAGGAATAAGAAAAGAGAAATAATTACATTATTTACAAAATAATTAATGACCATGGTCTGAACTTAAGGATCTTATTCATCTTGGCCAAGATAAGGGGCTAGCATATTGTAATGTATTACCTTCGGTTTTGAGTGTGGTGATTTCTGTATCCGCACCACAACGTCATTCAGTCTTTTTAGGACTGTGTAAGGACCTTCCCAGTTTGTCTGCAGCTTTAGAGAGAGTTGGACGTTTCGGATTCCATAACCACACTCTTTCGCCTTCGTGGAAGTCGTGTCCGGTTGCTCTTGCGTCGTATCGAGTCTTCATCTTCTCGGAAGCCATGCCGACTCTTTCCTTAGCCAGATGATTGATTTCATCAATCCCTGCTTGCAGTTTCTCGATATACTCCTCAGGCGCCAAGGGTGCATCTGGTAGCCGGCTGAACAGAAGATCTGAAGGCAGACGAAGATCTTGTCTGAAAAGCGCCCCCTCAGGGGGCTCACCTTCTATAGGTGAGTACGGGTGTCACAATCCCGAAGTACCCTAGTGATCTTTTTTAACTTCTTCTCTCTCCCCTCTTTTTTTTTCTTTGGACATTTGTTTGCTTTGGGGATAGTTTTCGTTTATGGTTTTTTGTGATAAGATATCACTGTTTTCTTTAAATAATCTACAATTATTGTTTTCCATTTTAGTTTTATAACATTTTTTTGAAAAAAATATAAAAATACAAAAAAAATCACAAGATACGTTTTTGAAAATTTAAAAAAAAACACCCCATATTTTTTGTTAACATAGTAACAGGTCGACGGCGTATCAGTGCCAATCTGCTGCATACCTAGCCCTTAGCTCTAGGGGTCTCAGTACCACCCTTTTAGCCTCTCCCGCGAGGGATACTAATTGGGCAGTGGAAAGGACCCTTGCGGGGAAGGGGATGCGGCGGAAGAGTTGCGTGAGTCGTCGATAACGGCTCTAGGAACGCTCTGCCTTAAGCGGTCCCAGAGGTCGAGGAACTTGGTTGCGGATGGCTAGGCAGCGGGGACTCCTTCATATCGAGAAATTCTCCTTGGCTTCCGCCTTGGACCGTGCCCGGCAGCACGTTATGGGGGTTTTCCCGGTGTCTAGTTTTGAAGAATCCTCCGGCGGTTACTCTTGGCACGTCAGAAAAGTGTGGCAATTCGTGGCCTGGCGGGGGCCGCGATGGAACTGGAAGGAATCCGTGGCAGCCAAAATTATGGAGACAACTAAAGGAAATAGCGTTTTGCCTCTAAAGGAGTCAAATAATATATTTCCTTTGCCTCCATTGGCTGCGCCATCTACAGGAGACATTTTACCTCATGTATTGAAAAGCATCCCGTCCTCCTGGGCGGAAAGTGACGATCACTCGACCCCAACAAATCATCCACGACAGGGTGAAAGCCTTGTTTTACCCAACCCTAACGTTGATACTATTTCAAAAATATACTCGTTTTTTGATATTAATTCTTCCCAATAATGAAATGTCATGAAAATTGCCGTTTGCAATTCAAAAAGCTATACAAGGAATCAGCGGCGAACCAAAATCGGTTAAAAAATTACGATCTGGTGATTTACTTATTGAAACATCATCTGCCTTTCAAACAAAATCATTCTTATCCACTAAAACATTTTTGGACTGTCCATTAATGGTAACTCCTCATAGATCCTTAAATTCTTGCCGTGGTGTAATATCCGAAACAGATCTTTTATGCACCTCCGAAGTAGAAATCTTGGAAGGACTTTCTGACCAAGGGGTTACTCAAGTCACAGAAAAATTAAATTTAAAAAAGACTCTTCACTTTTTCCTACTAAACATTTAATTTTAACTTTCAATAGCCCTAAATTACCATCAAACATTAAAGCTGGTTACCTAAATTGCAAAGTACGTCCATATATACCGAATCCTCTACGCTGTTTTAAGTGCCAGAGGTTCGGTCTCTCATTCTCAAACTTCTTGTCGTGAACAACCGACTTGCTCTAGATGTGCGTCTACTGGACATTCCTCTACTGACTGCATTCTAGAGCCAAAATGCATTAACTGTGCACAGTCCCATCCATCGTATTCTAAATTATGCCCTAAATGGAAAATAGAGAAAAAAATACCAGAAATCAAAACTAACAATAATATTTCTTACATCGAAGCTAGAAAATTAATACCCCCTGAGATATACCAAACATATGCCCAAGCTACTAAATCTTCATCAATTGCCCAAGCTACCAAATCTTCATCAATATCCGTTACAACGCAGACAGAAGAAAGCATGACTAAAATAAAATGTCCACCTTTAAATTTACTGAAACCGCTTTCATCCCCTCTAAATTCAAATATATCACTATGTTCTCCTGCTGCCACCACATCATCCTCAACCCAAGTACAACTCTTGCCACCCATCCCTTCAATAGCATCCACAGTATCAGTTCCTCAACCACTAACCCCCATATCTGATGCAAAAAAGAAAACTAAAGAACAACTACCTCAAGCACATGGCCCCCGAAAAGATGGAAAAAAAAGACTTAAAAAATATAAAACCTCCAACGAATTTTAAGAAAAAAAACTAAAAAAAAAACATACCTTTAAAGATAACTAGGGAAAAAGATCTCCTCTATAAACCAACTCCCGTCTCCAAAAGATCTCGGAGACAGGAAACTATTCAAACCTCGGATGACATGGACACAGACGCTAATCTGACTGACACAGATTATGTCACAGATCTGGCACCCGAGGAATATGAGAGCCTTTTAGAGGCTGATTTTCAACAAGCTGCAACTAATCCCTTGACAAGGCCCAAGGCTTCTCATCACTCCACGGGTCCAATGCCGATGTTGATGGTGTTGTAACTTGGCGGACTATTGGATCTATGACGCCAAATTTCTTTTCCATTCTCGAGCAGTATTTGCAGCTCTCAGTACAGGGTCGTCTCGAAAGGGCGTCTGCATTTCCATGCGCTGATCCTTTTAGTTTCCACACACTTCCTTAGACTCGATTACAATTGCACGGTGTGGATATTCCTGATTTACTCGAGGGCAGTTACTTCTTAGGTGCCCTGCTCTACCGCACTCCCAGCACTTGGTGCTGCGATCTTCCTTATTGTTTCGGGGGCAGTTACTTCTGAGATGCCCAGGTTCACCACAGTCCCAGCACGTGATGCTACGTCTCCTCCGATTCTGACGTTGAGCTACTAAATCTAGAATTTTCTCTTAATTTCTTTATCTCCTTTTTCCATGGAGATTCACAAGGTGCATCTGCAGTCACTCTAGCTCCTCGGGTGGAATGGTGGTCTTTGCAACTAGCTTGAGTGGCGGCCTCACATTTCAGGGCATATAACAGGGCAGATTTAAGGTCTTGGACATCTGCCATTCTTACAGCCATCTGTATTTCTTCATCCTCCAATCCCTCCACGAAATACTCGAGAGAAATCATATCTCGCACATTTGCTGAGAAGGCTAAGGCGGTGAGCCTCTGTATTTCAAAGGCATACTCCTGCAAACTTTCTTCGGGTTTCTGGTATCTTGTTTTCATCTGAAGGCGGGTATAGTCTTTGGAGTATTTATGGCCGAACCGAAGATCCAAAGCATTATAAAGGGAGTTCAAATTCAGCAGCTCTGTGTCGGGAAGAGTCTGCAGAACTTCAGCGGCTTCTCCTCTAAGGGATGCTACTAGCTGACATGCTTTGATTTCTTCAGTCCATCCATTGGCTTCAGAAATTATACAAAATTGAATCTTGTACACCTCCCAGCTGGTTTTTCTGTCATACGTGTACAATTTCACTGACACTGGTGAAGCAGGCACAAACTTGTTTTCATTAATCGTTTTCCCGCAAGCTAGAAGCTTCTTTTCTAGGTCTTCTACTCGCTCAGACATTTCTTCCATCCTTTCATCAACCTGCTCTTTAACCTTTTCTATTTCCTCCTCCATGTTGTTGATTTCCTCTTCAAGAGTATTCTTCAGGTCTTCTTGACATTTCTGCATTCTCTGCTTCCACTCATCTTGGCCGCTTTTCAAGTAATTGATGCCTTCCAACAGAGTCTTCAGTTGGTCATCCATCGCTCTTGTTAATGGTATAAAATTCCACTTCTGACACAAAACTGTTACGTAGATCCGATGGCTCGAGGATTTTATGCAAAACAATCACAAAGAAAATAAACAGTTCTTCAAGAGCGATGCGAATTTATTAACAGAAATCCAATCCTTTAAATACAGGATTCAGCAGCAATATTCACAGAGTAAATCTCCGAAGGTCTTCACACCTTCAACAGCAATCAAACACAATAACCAGTGTTTAAAAAATACACGTAAGTAAAGATTATTCACAAGCACGACCGAGCTAATCGCTAGTCAAAACAATCCTCACTACTCGCTGGTTTAATCCAGACTCCTCGCCATCCCGGCGAGCATCTTATTTATAGACGCGACAGAAACTTCCAGAAATATAGCCGTTCGTGACATTAGTGGAGAGATCCACTACTTTCTAGAAGATTCCAGAGGGTTCTGAACTCGCCAACATGGTCGCCAATGACGCCAAAATGGTCACCAAAGTCGTCAAATTGGTCGCCAAAAATGATGCCAACTTGGCTCTAGCGCCAAGATTTCACCAAGTTCTCATTGAATCGCCTTTATAACGTAAGGGGCGGCATTGCTTGTGAATGGTACAATTTTAACATGAAATAAACATAACATAGAGTAATATAAATGCATTAAACACTCAAATATACAAATTATTTACACTATTTACACAAAATTCGTTACAATATGTTTATGTAACTGATTAAGTTAGTTATCATTAATTTCGTTTGAATTATATGTTATTAATTTGTATTTAAAGAAAACTTGATCTGAAAATAAGAAAACAGTTTTATTAATTCGTGACTTTTATAATAATAAAATAAACTGAAAAATCCTTGTGTCAGTGATTTAAATTTAATTATCATTTTCTATTCTAGATTTTAAGTAAAGTGTTCGAGTAAAATATTTCAGTTATTCTCAAATTCATTCATTAATCTAAAATTTAGTTACATCGACTGAGATCTACTCCAGGGCTAAAGAATTAATATGTAGAACCTGGGTAGTCCTTCCTGTACACCCATGGTACTTTCAAAGACACCCCGGATCTGCCATATCATTCAAGGGTTCCAGATCATATCAAACGGCATTCTCACGATTATCGACTGGTCACCTGAGGTGCATGAATTTTGAGGGTGGCAAAAGAAGCTTTCCAATTGGCCCCTAGTTTAACATCAGTCCTTTTTCTCCTCAACAGAATGTCTAATCTTACTAAGCGGTAGCTAATATTTGTTTTTACTTAAAATTTTTTAAAAAATAATTAATTATTTTATTTTTAAATTTGTTAAAAAACTGGTCTAAACTCTAAATAAACTATATGAAGTGAAAGTAATAACTGACACCAGAGCAAAATTTACAATACCACAGTCATAATTTTATTAAAAATTCTTTCACATCATCACTTGGAAATACACATGGAAGAAGCACCATCTGTCTATAAAGACTTCCGATATTTTTCAGGAATTAACTATCTTCCAGCATTAAATTACAAACAATCCAATGGTGTGAGATGTCTCATTCTACCACAAACAGAATATGTATCATATGTTAAACACGTCTTTCACAAGAGCAGGATATGGATTATACATTCAATAAATTACAGTCAGTTCTTGAATAGGGAAATCATCAGGGGTTCATCATTTAAAATGAATGGTGACAGTTGACCTGGAATATTTTTCATTGAATTATTTACCCAGAGTTTAATTAATATCTTTTCTGGGTTTGGTTATATATATATATGTATAATCTATATTATGTAATACGGAATATAACTACACAGCCGAGCTCTTAAGGATAATTCTGCAACTTAAAAGAACTGATTTAAAATCTTATCATGTGAAAACCAAATAACTACCGGAGGAAATGAGTACTTCATCACACCTTTCATTATTCAGCTTTGCAAAAATAAAAATTGAAATCTGAAAGATTTAGTACACGAAAATAACGTATAAGCTCAAAATTTTAAGCTCCTTTAGGAGTATATTTTGCTGGAGTTAATTTGTTGGTAAAAGCAGGTATTGAAATAATGGATATATTCACTCTAAATTTCTACTAAAGTATTACACGACATACATAATTCTATTTCTACTGTAAGTAAAAATACATATCTCACGAATTTGGTTATCGTGATACAACCATTCTACACATCTAAGAAGTTTTAAAAGAAAATAATTAGCAGCAATATTCGAACCATGCATCAACTTTTTCCAATCGTATCATACTCGTGGATGGTTTCTAAATTGTTTAAAATATCCATTGCTTTTGATATTCCCATACAGCTGTTGATTTCCCTTTAGAATCTAATATACAAGTTAAAGCCGCTATTTAAATGTTGCTGCAGATATACATTGCTACACAAGATTTGCTACACATAATTTTAGTTCATAAAAGCTATCATATCATCAGTATGACATACAGCGTTTCTGCAAATACAACAAACATTGCTCAAAAAGCAAACAGCGTAGCTACAAGAACGTATAATAGAACTAGCATATATTATGTTGTTTTTATAATTTCTCATCCTTAATATGGATTCCATGACTGGTGAAATAAAATTTATCAAATGTGTGGAATTGTCCTTTTATGTATAAAAATGAAGTAATTGTTCCAAAAGTATCAGTTCTTACCATTGAGTTGGTTTTCTGTATATTCTTCTAATATCAACCAGAAGACTAAAGTTCACTGTAAAGTGCTGAAACATGTTTGTAAACTAACTATTTATAATAAACCACAAATTACATTACACTAGTTCCACGAACTGAGAAGAAAACTCGAGTGTAGTAAATAATATTTGAATTTTTTTTGTGTACAAAAACCATTAAAAAACTTTAAAAAAAATATGGAATGAAAAAAGTTTTAGGAATGAGATCATTAGGTCCTTTTTTATTATATATTTTTTTAAATAAATGCAACCTGAAAGTGATTTATTTGTTAATTATCACTGAGATAAAAAGTTATTCTTATCTCGGTTGGCAGCATTGCAATTGTTATGTATCTTAGCTACTTAAAAAAATTGTAAATCTATGTGCTATTTAAAAGGAAATAATACGAAATATATAAAAAGAATTTTTAAGAAATTATAGTTATAAAAATTTCGAACAAGATTAGATAATAAAACTTTCTTTTGTCCCATTTATTTGTAGGAAAGAACACTCTTTCAAAAAATATCATATTTCTTCTTTTTCTAGAAATAATCCTTGTGAGAAAAGAAATAGTTTTTGTTCGAACATGTGTTAAAATTATGTGATCGTAATCAAATTATCCTAAATAGATTTTTCAATGCATGAAATTGCTAAAAAAATTCATTTTTGTATCATTCAGAAATGAAAAATTTAATTATGAATTAAGTTAATTAAATGCTTTTATTGAAAATAACGATATAAAACAATTAAATTAAAACCAGTTAATTATTTCAAAATTATTTTAGAACTGTGGGAATTAATTAACCAATTTTATTCTTTTCTAAGAAATCGTTTCTTCTTTACAGATTTCGCAAATTTAGATAAGACAACGAAACAGAAAACAAATACAGAAAACAAAAGCCAATAGCACATAAAAACTAGAAATAAATCTTAAGATGTTAAATCTAACTTGTTTTGTAAGTATTGCAACGAAAGCTAAGTTTTGTTTTCAGATTGAATTATTAAAAATATAAGACAGTAAAGTAATTAAAAACTATAATTTATAGTCAGGTCCTTATAATATTGTTATTAAATAATGAAATAAATAAATTATAAGATTTTTTTGAAGAAATAACTATAAAGTTGTAATTGGAATTAGTCAAATTTTTTCTTATATTAATTTATGATAAAAATGGTTTTAAATGCCAGAAAATTAAAAAAAAATTCGCATAGTTTTAAAATATTTTCACATAGCACTTTAAATTTTTTCGCATTCATTAACTCGCTAATGAATAAAAATCCATGACAATTTTAAATAAGTTGAAGTTATAGAAATGTGTAAAGGATAGTTTTGATTACTATCATATATATTTTATAAGAAACGCAGCCTTACAAGAAAGGCTTCCTTTTGTTCATTTCTTTCCCTTTCGTAAATGCATAATACTGCTAAATGCAGATAAATGTTGCATGTCTACTCTGTTAGTATCTAGAGTTAGTATTTCCCATTTTAATGAGTGGTAAGACACACGAATGGTTTTTGCTCAATTAATGTATTGTGATAATAATGGCAATACCGAAAAGATAACCCATCTACAATTAAAATATTCGAATACAACTGGACCAAGTTGTTCCGCAGATAATGATATAGTAGTCTGCGTGTGTAAAGTGCGCAATTTTTTCGATTATAAAATCGAATAGAATGGAGACAAAATAAAAGTGTGTCTTTTTTGCACCATATAATTTTTTTGGCATCCCAGATAATTTTCTCGTAGTATCAAACAATAAAATCGGAGATTGAGTGTTTTAGGAACATCCCATCTAAGAATTTTAGTATGACTAAACCCCAATTATACAAGTTAAAAAAACCATGACTTCATGTTCGTCGGTGGTGATGCATGGTTGCCATGGCAACTTCCGACAGCCTTACATCAATTGGCTCACGGGTATCATAGAGAGTTGGAGCGTGCAATATAATGCCACAGGTTCCGACGAGGACAGCCACGGTGAAGATCCAGAGAAAGAGACGATCCAGAACCATTGCCACGTATTTCCAGTCCTCCTTCACCTGTAAATTAGTTTTCAGATGCGAAATTGTAAAATAAATAGGTTTTACACAATTATTCAACATAATTAAACGATATAATAAAAGTAATTCATTTTATATTCCGTAAAAAGAAGTATATGGAAAATATAGAAAATATTATATCAAATACATTCCTTGAGACAAACCGAATGAGCTAAGAAGAAATTTGCATGTACTTTTCCATGCATTGGGAGGAAATGTAGAAAACAGTAAACATACAGTTCTCTTTATTATGTATAAACAAACACAAAAATAGTTTATAAAACTGTAAAAAAAAAAAAGGACGACGTTGTACTCTTTTCTAGAAACCTACAGTTTATGGTAAATAGTTTTTGTTTGAATGGAAGCATATTTTAACTCTTTATCATGAGGTTGATTCGTGTCACAACTAATTACTGAAAGTATAACAATGTTATGGTAATAGTTTGCCTAGATATAGACTTAAAAGTCAAAAACAAAATTGGAAAAAAAAAAAAAAAAAAAAAAAACGTCTTAAACACTTTATAATGGTATTGATTTGAAATTTATTCTTGAAAGTGTATTAGTGAGTTATGTGAAACATTTTTATAAACATCAAACGGAAAAATTTGAATCAAAAAATATTGAAAAATTTAGTGTTTGACAGAAAATGTTACTTGGATTTGTAAATATTGCCAAACCGCTCAAAATGTGACGAAACGGTTAGGTGTAGATTTTTTAAAAAGAAACTAAAAACTAATAAGCCCCAATCTTAAGAATTATACATCCGGGAAAATATAATCTCATTACAAATTATTTCAAACAAGAATATACCATTTTTCAAAACTATTGTGTATTAATGCATTTATGAGAGAGAAGATAGTTTTATTTGTCAATTATACACTTTGAAAACTAAGTATCAAAGAAATAACTTTATGCAAATGATTTTTTCTTCTTTTCATTTCAAAAAGTAACACCGTTTGGCTTAATCCGTTCAGGACCATGATTACATATATGTGATCACTTCAGGGAACATGGCATCATATGTGAGATTGTGTTTTGCTCATTCTAAGGCCCGTGATCACACAGGTTTGATCTTAGTTTGGAACTTATGGGATTATTATAAACTATAAATTTCAACGTATTTTATTACAGTAATGATTTTATATGGATTTTAAATTAAGTTAGGCGTAACAGGAAAAATCGTCTGGTCTTGAACGGGTTAATATTACCGAAGTATTAAAAGTAGTATGCAATTATAGGGAGGAGTAAATTTTCAAATATTTATACTTCGTATAATCTGAAAAAAACATGATGAATATTCTACATAACTGTGTTTTAATTCTTCTTTAATTTAAAAGCAAAAATATTTAACTACACGTTTACGCAATACAAAAAAAAAAAAAAAAAAAAGACTGTCTCACTTTATGACTCTAAACATAAGATTTTAAAAGGTAGTTTCCACACACACAAAACAAATGATTAAAACCCTATTATATAGCACCTATTCTATGAATTGTACAAGTGGAATTTTTGCATCTTCGAAATGTAAGTTCACACAGGCCATTTTCTTTAAAAAAAGTTGTTTGATTTATAAATTTGTTTAGCTCTTTTTTAAGTATTCTGATTTCATATTGTATTAAAATAATAAGCTTTAAGACAATATTTTTTATCTCATATACGGACTTAAAAAAGTAAAAAAAAATCTTTTTTTAGAAGAAAGGACAGTATTTATGTTTTATTCCTTCTTTTCGGCATGGAAGTAAATAACTAATAATTTTTTTTAAATGATTCAGTTAAATTATTACCGAAGTGACTTAAATGTAAACATTTAGTTGTTTAATAAAAATTTTATATATTATCCAGATAATAAAAATGAGAGATAATAAGCTTTTTTTTGAAAGATGTTTAAACTATCCCATTCTTGATAAATTTCATGATTTAAATTTCCTATAATTAGCAAATATCATATTTACTCGAATTTAAGCTGTACTATTTTTCCAGTGTTAATATTACTGAAAATTGGGTGCGGCTTAGAATCGAAGTCAAAACATTTGTTGGAATGTAGAAATTAAGTTTCCACCCCTTTCAAAAGGAAAACTGTAGCCTTCCGTTCTGGCCGCTTGCATCGATGACTTAGCCTATTGCGTAGTTTATCTCCAGTATTCAGTCTATATTAAACATTGTTGTGTTCTCATATTTAGAATTTTTTTTTGTATGTGCTTTCTTCTATCACCTAATCATAAAGATATCGGTAATAGCATCAAGACGAGTTTACTATGACGCAAGTATGAAAAGAGAAGCAATTTTATATGCAGAAAAAAATGGAATAAGAGCAGAGGAATCTACACGAAGGAAACAAATATACGTCGATGGCGTGAACAAAATATGATTTTTGTTTGTAAATGTACAACAGTCTTTAATAATTCTTTTACGTTCTTCTATAATATATTCTGAGTAATTATATGTTCATGTATGTATTTAAAAGTTTCAATACTGCTGAAATAAATTAACCATTAACTTCTTATATTATTTCTTATGAAGATATTTTTAAAAAAAATTTCTTAAGTATCGGATATTGATGAACATTTTACACAATTTTTATATTTTTTCTTAAAAAAGTGTAGAGAATTGAGGGTGCTGCTTAGAATCGATGGCGGCTTAGATTCGAGTAAATACGGTACTAATAACCTATACATTAAATTCCAGTATTAGCTTTTGTTTGAGATTTTACAGCATTAAATATGGCTTATTAAGTCAATGACACTGAGTATCGTTCCAGAATTCTAATGAAATATTACTGAAACTCGTATCCAATTCTATACAATGTTATACAGACACTAAGACAGATAAAACTCTTCTTAAATTCCATACGAGTTTCCTCAGCTATCCAAACAAATTCTTTATTTTTATAGCTACCTCCAGTTTCTTCCTTTTTATTTTGGTTTTAAATCTCTTTATCTGAAGGAGTATTTTCGTCTTACTTAGAAAGCAGCTCAAGTACTTCACTAAACTTTCGAAACAGATTCTTTCTGTTTTATCTCTTTTTACTTTGTCTTAACTCAATTGCTATGCTACAACTTATAATTGGACCTGAAGTAGCAACTTCATTACCTAAATGAAAATAAAGAAAAGACAACATGCGTCATTATGCAAAAAAACCTCCTACTAAATCACACAGTGAAATTTAAAAATGTTTAAAAGGAAAAATATGTTATGTTTGAATTGATACACCTCATAATTAACATCATTTACCATAACTTTATCAGCCATTTATATTTAAGTGCGATCTTATTTATTTTATAAGAGGTTTATGGTAAAGTAATCATACTAAAAAATTCCCAATTAAGATTTGTTGTTCTCGATCCTATTTTGAGGTATCCGACTACTTTCAACAACTTTTCTTTTTTTAAAATGGGGATATGAGGATTTTTTTGTGTGGTTTTTATAGTTATTTAGTACACATTTTAAGGAAAATAAGCTAAAATTAAGAAGAGAAAAAAGAAATGATTATTACTTAAATCCAAAAAAATTAGTAAAATCTTACAAAAGTGATATAAACGGGACCCCCTTTGTACAAAAAGTTTAGGAGCAAATTTTCAATTTTGATGTGATGCTTTTCTATTCATTTTTGAAATGACCTTCAGAAAAAGAGATATTTTAATTTTTACAAAAACTGGAGCACTGTATCTTTGTTGTTATATGAATTTGCTTAAAAAAACAGAGATTATATTCACATAAGGAGCTGTAAATTTTGTAATAAAATAGTGATTGATAAATCTAAAGGTTAAAACACTACTACTATTATTTAGACCATACAAAAAAATTTCAGTTAATTATTTTCAAAACTTTTTGAGCAATCGCTGCCCCTATTTAAGTATTTAAAAGAAAAACACATTTCGAGTAAAACGCATTTTAAAGTATGACGTTTTGCTTAAAGTAGTGACATCTGCTTTTGCTAAAACACTTGTAGTTTTCGTTCTAGCGAAAGGAAAACAATAAACTTAGTATTTTTATAAAAATAATAAGATGGCCTATAAAATAAAGTAATAAGAAAAAATTGTCAATTTTTGGCAAAATTACAATTTTAGGGTAGACAGATATCTTAGTGGTATAAATTTTTTTTAAGATGATATATTTTGGCATTATCAGGATTAATGTGGTCCTCCATATCATAACCTGTGGTTTTTAATGGAAAATAGTAGCTTTTTTTCTTTGCAAGATTTTAGGTAGAACATCACACTTTTTTCACCAAGATGTTATTTAAGTTTCTTGATGATCTTATTCTTGAATGTTCCGCAATGAAATGTAATATAAGAAAAATTAGATGAATAAGTTCTATTCATTTGATATATTTTAGTTATTTGTCTTTTCTTTATTACAGCAATTGAACACGCGGTTTGATTTGTTCTTCGAATATTTTCTAAGATCCTTACATATTTCTGTAACTAAAAAAACAGTATACACTTTAGGGTGGATCGCAGTTGTATGGAGAAAGAAATTTATTATTAATAGGAACCTACCTATGTGCGGAAAAGATGTTCTGTGATAGATAGGGAAGAGATTCTAAGAGAGATTAGGAGAAAAACAATTATAGAATAATACACTCAAACCACCATATAACAAATTATTTTGTGAATTGCTCTATTTTATGAACTTTTTCCTGGAACCACACACAAGAACATTTTACTATTTTCTTCTTAAAATTACCTCCAAATAGCGAAGTGTATTTTCTATTTAACGAACTTTTTCTCTTGTGATTCAATTTTTTTCTCTCCAATTCTTAAAATATTTCAGGACATTTTTCAGATTATTCTCTCTTTTAGCACATTTTATGGTGATTAATGACCTTTAACAGGTTTTGCCAGGTGCCCAACTCACCTAGAGCAGTGAAGTAAAATAGCCGTGATTTTTTAAAAAAAACTATAGTAAAAATAACAGATTTTACAGTAATTAAATTTGAGGACGCATGTGGTAGTGTAAGCTTAAAATTACTAGTAATAAAATAATGTTTATTTAAAATTACTCATAGGCTTAAAATTAGAAAATGTCGTCGAAAAATTCTTTAATTTTAAAATAAAATTATTTTTTAAAGCTGAAAATATAGTGTATTTCTGGACAATGTTTTTCTCCCTTGCTCTTCCTGCAGATTTCTTTTTGATGGGTAAAATATATAAAATGAGTAGATATTAATTTTTTTACAAAAAAAGTGTGAATAATTACTTTTTCAAAATAATATACAGTGTTTATGAATTTGAAATTTGTTTTATGTGGTCCCTCAAGTATATTAAAAGATAATTCTCTGTTTAACGAATTTTCCATTTACAGAACTTTTTTTCGGGATTTAGCGACTTCGTAAAATAGAGGTTCAACTGTAATTTAAAAATTTAATATTGACACAAAAAGGTGGAATTTTTGAAAAAAAAAAAAATAGAAAAATATTTTTGGCGGATGATTTTAGACTCAAAATAATTATTTTCCTGCATTACAAACAATCAAAAGTGATGATTACTGATAAATGAGTACTGAGTAGTTCAATATGCATTGTAACATTTCATAACCCAGCTCCCTCCTGACACCGTCGACCGGCAGTCCGATTTAAGCTGTTTTCCTTTTTCTGCTTCATTATGCATTGGTATTTCGACAGTAGGTTTAATTTGTTTAAAAATTTAATACTTAAGAAGCTGTTGAATTTTCCTGGTGTTTTCTTTCTTGTAGCTATTTAATATGTGTCTTTTCATAGCAATAAATGTTGAAAAGTATTAAAATACTGTTTCACTTTGACAAAATATTTTTTCGACTTTTTACCATGAAAAAAATTTAGATGCCTAAACTTTATTCCCCTTGTGGAAGTACTTAATATAAAAATTAATTTTTCCTTTTATTTTCTCCATCATCTATATGCCAAATTTATATGACAATACTTTTTCTCCGGATAGGTAATTAGGTTTTGAAATTCTTAAAAAATATTTTAGATTTACTCTGCAATACACATATTTACATATTGCAGTTACATTTGTTGTATTTTAATCTATTTTCCCAATTTTTTTTCTTTCGAAAGCTGATAGTTTCTTCAAAAAATTGTTTTTATTACCCCTAAAAATTTAATTACAGCTTACATTTTTATGCTTCCTATTTTAAAATGTTTCCTAGAAGTTAAATTCGTTTTGGTTTATTTTTAATTATATTATGATCTTTCGGTGCTTTTACTATTTCTAAAATAAAACATCACAGAATGCTTATTTTAAATAGAATTTTAAGTGTTTTGATATTAGTAAGTACACAAGTAATCAGTATTATTATTATTACGGAAAGAAAGAAAACTGGTCATTAAATTAAAATTTTCCTGGATTGGTTAGGAACTTAGTTCAACAATTCCAGCTAATACTTTAATTCAGTGAAAGAAGCAAGAACTTGACAGATTATGATGAGTTGGCAGTACATTGTATACCTTTTTTTTAAACAAGGAAATGTGTCTGGAATGTTTCCTTAAATACTTGCAACGTAACATAATAATTATACAACACATTTGATTAATGATTATTTTGAAGCAAATACTTTTTGTTGAAACAAGCATTTTTTCTAAATTAAATGTCAGCAGAAAAAAAGTTGTAACAGAACATGTCAAAAATATCTGCCACAGTCGACAAAAATATTTTATCAAAAAGATAGCACCCGACACTTTTAATGCGAATATTACTCAATCATTATCATAAAAAAGTTCTGAGTTTTTTTTCATGGTAAAAACGATAAATAAGCAAAATATAAACATTAGGTTGATGTTTATCCAGGGGTTGATGTGATTGAAAAATCGATGAAAACTCATTGAAGTTTAGGACTACATTAAACCTCCATGTTAATGGGCGAGTAAAAAAATATTAAGCAAAACAATAAGCTTTGCTGATACTTAAATCGTAAATAATTTTGTAAATATACTGAAATTAAATGAGTTAATTTTAGTTTCACTAGCATAAAACACTTGTTTCAGAGTAAAACTAAAAAAAAAAAAAATAAATAAATAAAATAGACAAAAAATAGACACTTGAATATAGTATTTTTTGAAGCATTTCAAAATTTTAATAAAATAAGTTATTTTAATTTTATTATATTCTTGATTTGAGGTACAGCTTACCGAGATATAAGAACATTTTTAAATTTCTGTGAAACAATGGGGAGGGAGAGGGGTTGATGAATGTCACAAATGATTTAGCGGAAAAGGAAGAAATGCAGAACAAATTCATTTACTGTTTTAAAATATGTTATAGTTTATTGATTGATGCTAGCGTTTTTTTATATGAAATTTATGACTTATCTCAAAAGCATTGTAATGGAATAGTAGTTCTTTGAATTTTAAGATCTTAGATCATGAACTCATAAAATCTTAATGTACACATTACAATATTCTACATTTTTTTAGTTTGGAAAATATTGCATGACAGTAGGAAAACATTGTTGTGAATTTTGAGTATTTATGAGAATTTTGAGTATTGAGTTTGTTGTATTTATTTTATGCCAACATTGTAATATTCGCCAGCAACGCCAACCCTTACATTATAATAACGTTTCAATCGAAACTTGGTGAAATATTGGTGGTACAGTCAAAAGTTGGCATCATTTTTGGGGACCATATTTGGCGAACTGGTGACCACTTTGGTGACTTAGCTATCATATGGATACTTTTGGAAATGATTGAAGAAATCCATTAACATCATGATCAACACTGGTGTAAGAAATTAAAAGAATTTGCAGACTTGATTGATTATCTCTAGAACTACAAAACCGACTTTAATGAAATTTGATATGTACGTATATTGCTATAATACAAAACAAAACCAATCAACAATTGCAATACACACGCATGATCGTGCATAACACTCGTTGGAGTCGGAAAGTATGAAACAGCGGTTGCAGAATAAACAAAAGAAATAGTTTAATAGAGAGTATGGTCCCCTCTTACTTATAAAGGCCTCGTAGCGTGATGTCATACTTGAAATAAGGCAGTTTATCAGTTCTTGTGGCAATTGGTCCCACTCGTTCAGCAACGTTGTTTTCATTTCCTGGATGGCTCACGAAGGGGGGTTGCGAGTTGCAATTGCCCTCCCCACAGCGTCCCAGACATGCTCTATAGGGTTGAAGTCTGGAGACTTGGCTGGCCAATCCATACAGCGAACATCCTCACTTTCTAGAAAGTCGTCGACCAGAAGTACTCTGTGTGGCCGCGTGTTATCGTCCATTAAAATGCACTCGGGCCCACATGCACCCCTGAAAACACAACCATAGGGCTCCAAGACCTTGTCCCTATACCCCACATCAGTCACAGACTCGCTTTCAAAGACATGGAGAGGTGTACGGCCATCGAACAACATGATGCCTTCCGGGACCATTAATCCTTAGCCGCCATAGTTTTCGATTTCGCGGACATTGAAGGGTAGGTAGTGGGTTCCTGGTTCTCTTCTTATGAATGTATGGCGAGAATCGGTGCTTAGGCTGAAACGGGACTCATCGGTTAACAGAAGTGTCTCCCATTGACCCATACTCAAATCTCTATGCTGTCTGCACCATGTTAAACGGACTCTCCTGTTCGTAGACATGAGTGGGATGCAAACAACAGGTCTTCTGGCAAACAACCATCTCTCATAAAGTCTTTTTGAAACAGTCACCCTTGATATAAGAGTCCCTGTGGCTGCATACAAGTAACAAGAATGCTGAGAAGCTGTAGCTATATACTCTGTTACGCCTCGCTATAGTCGACAAATGGCGATCTTCTCTGGCCATTGTGGCTCTTGGATGACCTTACCCAGGCTTTCTCCAGATGGATCCAGTATCATGGAACTGTTTCCATAAGTTACACACGATGCTGGGTGATAAATTGAAATCTCTACGAATCTGGACTTGACATTGGCCTGCTTCTAGCCTCCCCACAATTCACCACCTTATTCCATCATCTGAACGTTGGCGATTACTCATTTTTGCTGTTACAATTTGAAATGAAACGGTATCTTCAAAATAACACCAAGAAATTCGTTGAGGTGTGCTGGCGAACAAAATACGTCTTAACTTACACGCGCTTATAAAACCTGTTTTTTTTTGCTGGCTTCGCCTACATTCATGTGTACGCTTACGTATTTGCCGTACTAGATTTGCAATTTTATCTAGAAACAGTGGTTTTTCACTCAGTTCAAGTCTTTTCATGCAATTCGATAAAATATGTAAATTCTCTTAATTTATTTCATCAGTGTATGACGTAAGAGGATCAGTAACGCCTATAAAAAGAGTCGCTCACTGAAACTGAGTCAGTGTTATTTGGACCGTTGAAGAGTCGACGAATAATTAGTTCCTGTGATCGAGTGGGTGCTTGCGAATAATCTTAATCATTACGTATTTATATTTTTAGACACCGATAGTTGTGTTTGAGCACTGTAGAAGATGTGAAGATCCTCTGGGATTTATTTTTCGAATTTTGCTGCTCTATCCTGTATTTTCAAGGATTGCTTTTCCACAATAAATTTTCATCGCTCTTCACAAACTATTTTGCTCTTTGACTAATAACATAACATAAAATCCTCGAACCCTTATCTACGTAACAATAATCTTTTAAAATTAAATATAACAAATTTTTATCTTTATTTTTGATAAATATCCTTTTAAGTTTTATTTTTTGCCGAAAACTATCAAATACATGTTTAAAAATTAGGTTCTGCGATAAAACAAAAGTCTCTGCGGATGAAGTTTAGCGATTAAGCACGAAATTGATTAGTACTATAAAACAAAAATGGATACTCCTGAATAATTGTGTTGTTAACGTTTAAAAAGACAATAGATCATTCGAATGGAAGTATGGATTTGAGAGTTCTTTATAAATGAGCTCTCTTATTAAAACTCTTTCCATGAATTAAATGAATAAGCATTGCAGTGTGAATGTGGTATATATTTAAAGTAATGTAAAGTTACATTAATTTATCACTTGATAATAAAAATAACAATATCTTATATCTTAACACTATTTAATAACCATAAGATGTATCTTAACAATGCTGTTCTTGTTAAAACTGTTTTAAACTCACGTTAAAATATTTGAAATACGTTAAAACAATATTGTACCGACTCATATACCATAACACTAGATTGCCCAAGGAAGTTATTTTGACTGCTTTTTAATTTCAATCAGAAAAACAATTACATATATAACGCACATTCTCTTAGAATGTTTTAGAATATATTTTTTCCAAAGTGAAGTAAAATTTTTTTATTGATAATATTTACTAATAACAAGTTATATGACTGTAAGTAACATATAAAACATATTAAAAATTAATTTTAAACAAAGTTTTTTACATATTAATCATTCTTTCACAATGCAGTCATTTAGACTGCTTTTGGGCAAGTTACAAAGTTTCAGTCTTTCTAGTGTTAAGGAGACATGGTACGATTTACACAAAATTTTTTAATTTAATGATTTTCATAATTTTTTTGGTTGCCTCCTATGTGTATGTAAGATGTAAAACATATTTTGTGCTCAAAATTTCATAGAAAGCTAACAATTTAATTTTTTAAGGCAAAAACTTGAAACTTATGAAGTGATTTTAAAATGCTACTTCTCCTACAAAAATTGACGTACATATATGAAATCTGATTTACGAGTACGTCAAACTATGTATAACAAAAGTTGGTATGGGTTTTGCCATAACATGAATGGTATTCGTAAAATACTTCTTTTTATGAATGCTTATTGAAAATTCCTTAAAAATGTGTAAAGTCTAAATTCAATTATTTTTTAAAAACTAAATATTGCTTTGATTGAAAAATGGATACCAACTTTTATTTCATGTACTATTAGCAACAAGTGAAAAAAATGTCCAAGTATTAGGCACAATAGAAAAAAAGCCTTAGCGTTTTAAATGAAGACAAACTAGTTATTTTATCGTTCCGAAATAAGTCAGTTTAAAGTTCTGATTTGCCATTGGGATGTGAATAAAAACAAACGTAAAAGTTATCACAACTCTGAGTTTTTTAAACTTAGAGCTTTCAAGCTTTGTGAGTTTGTAGAAAAGTATATAAAAAATAATTTAGGATAAAAAAATTAGATTTGATTTTTTGACCGATTTTTGTTAATTGAATCTTACTGTGTAGCCTTAATTTTATTTCATAATTTTCAGACATTAACTTAAAAGTTATCTAATTTTCTGATTTGATGATTACTTTCAAAATAATTACTAATATTCAATAAGGATTGCTGTATTTTTGTTTTACCATTGTATATATAGGTAAATCATTAAATGGTGATATAGATATGCATACTGTTAGACTTTTATTAAGATCATTTTATAAAATGAATTAAATTATTAAAAGATGAACACAGCTGTAGTATTTAAAAATAGAAAAAAAATCACAGTACATTTAAGATACGAATTAAAAGTTTATTTTAATAAAATTTGAAATATATGTAAAAATTTGATGCAGAAATTTAACAAAATTGACTTCTGAACAATTTATGTACATTATATTATTGATTAAACTTAATTATTTAAATATATCTAGCAAAAGAAATTAGAAGCTTTGAGTTTCAGTAGAGTAAGTTGAGGTATCTAAATTGAAAATTTTAATTTTTACAAATAATTATAAGGTTGAAAATATGAAATTGCGATATTCTTATTTAATATATTCCTGAAATAATATAAGAGTTAAAATCTCATGTTGGTTTCAATTTATTTCAAAGAAGCCATGTTTATTTTAATTAGTAATCTCAATTAGATTTAATTCAATATAACAGCTTCTAAGCAGTTGTACACACATTATTTCAGCTTCGCTAAATGAACAGTAAAGTAAGAAACGAAGACCTTATCTTGATGTTTACTTACATAAAAGAAGCAAGAGTGGTTACATCTCTATCTAATGATGGTCATTATGTGAGCAGTCTATTGTTATCTGTATACGGTCCTGTCCACACACACACACACATCAGTCTGCTAACTACATTTAGTTCGAGGAAGTGGAAATGTTCTATACTATTAGTTCATATCAATTGGGAATTAATCGTAACATATCAGTTTTTTGCAGCCTATTTAGACCGAGTATTTCTTTCATATAATAATATTATAATCACTTAAATATTACTTATAATCTGAAATTCTTATTCTAGTTGCTTTTTTGTGCATTTTAGGAATGAAACTATTAATACAATTTTTCTTATTTTCATCTGCTAATTATATTCATTATTATTCCCAATCCATTCATTTATACAAACATTTGTAGACAAAATCTTCAAAATAATATTGAATTTGACTAAAAATAAGTATTATTCAAAAATATGAAAGATAAATGATTGTTGTGAAAACATTGTTATATATATATATATATAAAGTAATTATTATACCTCCTAATTTGTTGAAGTAGTTTTTTCAGAGTTATATTTAAAAAATATCTGAAACGATTTAAAGTGATTATCACAAAAAGTTTTAGAGGATAACAATAAATAACCAATTTAACTCCCCTTTTTAAATATTAAAGAAATGCATTAGCAATTCAGAAATAATTTCCTTAATTGAGACATATCAATTAAGAAGCTTAATTATAGAAAAAAACTAAGATAATAAAACTAAAGAGGAAATAATCAATATAGCAATTAATCTAAAGTAAAATAATGCTAAGAGTATTATATAATAATTAGTAAAAATTAAAGCCTAATATAACTTATGCAATTACATTTAAAGAGGTGTCTACGGAAGAAATGATAAAACAGACTTTATATTTCAAAAAGTACTAATACCTTCCTGGTGATAAATTGCGCATAATAATTTTTAAGCTTTTATTGTCATTTTAACGAGCTCTAAGAGAATGTTTAAGGATTCACCTTGGCCAATATTCCACGGAATTTCCGTTATTTAGGATTTACTTGTAAATTCGAAACAGATTGCCTCTTTGCTCAGTTCACTTTATAGGATAAACACACTCTCGCTCGAAAGCTGTGGTCTAAAATGTAATGGCTCTGTTGTTCCGGAAGCACAGAGAGATGAATGACTTACTCAAAGGTTTGCAGAGTCACCGTTGAAATCAAAGACCCATTGCCTCTGTGTGAGCTGCCTATAATTTAGTTTCAGAGTTGAGATATTCCACTTAAGCCTTTATTAATAAATTTCAAATTACGTATATTAGATAACATATATTCCTAAATGATTACCGATTATATTTTTGAAGAATATATTCAAAGCTAAATTATAAATATATTTAATTTCAAATTTCATCCTGCATTATTTTATATTTTTATGCACTATTATTTTTAATATTTAGAAGTCTTAGGCAGGTTTTTTTTATAAGTCAGAATGATTTATACATCTACAGTATTATGTGAACGAAACAGGTTTGAAATAAAGTATAAATTCGTATTTTGAATTATCCATTAAATACGCTTATACGCTGATTTATTTAAATGTTGCTGTATTTAATTTTCTAAACGTAGAAATATAGTATTTAAACTGACTATTTCTCATAAATTTTAAATAGTTGTTTAAAAAACATCACAGAGATTATTTAAGATATTCATACTTTTAATTGAAATTTTCTTATGTTAAAAAATAAAGACAATATACTTCCTTATTTAAAATCAGAAGAAATAAAATTGTTTTTGTTTGCAAAGTATAACGCATGTAGCTTCATAATTTTTAAAAATATGTACAAGTTATCAGCAGTTTTATAAAATATTTATTTAGCTATCACCACAAATGACTGCTATGACACATCATATTTTTACGCATTAATCACTACCATGACATCCATTTAGACATAAATAGCATAAATTTCTTTTTAAAGATATGAATATTTTATTGTAGAAATGTACGTGGCATTTATGATGTGAAATTGGAGATTATGTTGTTTTTTGATCTTTTTCCTTTCAATATAAGTTAATAAATTATTAACTATTTTCTCTGAGGGAACAACTTAAGGAAGAAAATAAATTATTAAGAAAATTTGGATATTAGTTTTTAAGAAAAAAAATTATTTTAAAAGAAATTCGGTAAAAAAAAATAATACAAAAGTAATTGCTTTAAAAAATTTCGACACATAATATTTTTATTAGACTTTAAGTGATTAAACATAAAATAGTATTTAAATAAAATACACAAAATTTTGATTTACTGAAATTTAACATATCAAAATAACAATTGTATGCATTTTTATGATTAAAATATTAAAATATGCGCTAACCTTACAAAGATAATTAGGATTAGAATTTTTCATAAGTTCGTCTTAAAAAATTTAAAATGTTTAATATTTGCATATTAAAAGCTTATCTGATTCAGTGTTTGTCTATTAAAAGCAAATATTAAAATTTATTTTATAAAGATTTATCATTTAAAAAATTACGATTTTAAATATTAGGTTGCTGATTTAAAAAAAATTATGACTCATAATAATAGTAAAGACAAAAACAAAATAATCTTCTTCCAAATTGCATTTTTCCCACACATATACGTGATTCAGTAGTTTTCCTTGAAAAACTGAGAGCTTTATACCATTAAGTATCTCCCTAACATTTATCAGTTCTCTTGTCAGAAACGTGAGAACCTTCAATGACAAGAGCAATAATCGTTTTTTCGAGAATCTAGGCATTACAGGAAGTTCTAGTCCAGAGCTAAGAATCTGTCTTTGTTTGAGTCGCAATGAAGTTTACAAAGCAGACTTCACGCCTTGTTAAGCTTCGTTTGAAGACGTATCAAAGCAATCCATCATGGCGGAGCTAACCGCCGAATTCTATTGTCAGAGCGATAATTGCTGGAGCGGACAAAAACACGTAAAATACTTCCACTTAATAAAGTCGTTCATCCATCATACCCTTTGGGCGAAGGTCTGGCGCCCTTAGAGCTTTTCACACCTCTTTCGTATTGATCTTCTAGCCAGGTGTACCTTAACAACCAGCTCTTCTTCCTTCCTCTTCTGAGCTCTCCCTTGAATTTCCTGTCACCAGAAATCTAATGGCAAAAGTCTTTTTTCTGTTTTTTTGAAAAGCATACTCCTTAAACCACATTTCGATTGGATAACGATGGTTCCTAAGACGGGAAGGGATTTTTAAAGTTGTTTGTGTATTGGGATCATTCCAATAATAGCTCTCTCTACCCCCCTTGAAAGATTAAATGCGATCAGAAGAGAGTTATTTCTTCTTATAATGTGATAAAAGTTTCTTGGGCTTATAAAAAAAAGGTTAGCTATAGGAAAGATTTCGTAGAAAGCTCGAAGCGTTTTCTAAAAACGATTCAGTGTGTACCTTAAAAATCCATTGTGAAGGCAGCATGAAGAACTGCTCGTGTTTTATAAGAACTGCAAAGAAGCTGTATTTGAAATTATTGCAAATAAAACTATTGTTAGTTTTCGTATTTTGTGAGCCATACATATTTTTTTGAAGTATTCAAACGTAGCACATTGCACAGGCACAATTTCATACATTTTATAGCCAACAAATTAAAGATTATAAACATAAGATGAATGGGCAATTAATATGCACTTTTTATAAAATAAGGAAAAAAATCTTGTTCTAAAATTAAAAGAACAATCAAACAAAATTTATTGATTGAATATTTATTGTAATCGCTTTTATATTCTTATATCGTGTTTGTACCTTTAAAAGCAAAATAAAACCAAGAAAATATTTTTGTGAAGTATAAGTGATGTCTAAATACATTTTTTTCAGAAAAATTACTAGAAGAAATTCGTGAAATTTGCACTAACGTACCCTGTGTAAGGAGAAAATATCATTGAAATCTGTATTCAATAATGTAAATTGTGATGATTACAGAAAGTCTACAAATGCTATTCTTATTTAAAACAGCCAATATGCTGAAACATTTCATTTACGCCACACACACACGCACGCAAGCCTATATATAATTTTAAAATACACTTTTCCCTTAATGACTGATCTATACCACCATATTTCTAATAATTGAAAATAATTCATTATGATGGTAAATTTGGATGTAAAATGCTTTCTTCCTTTTACCTTAATACATAACTCAGACGATAATAGAAAAAAATAACTTTTTAACTATTTACTTTTTAGTTGATATTTTTGCAGCAAAAAATGTCTTTCTGTACAAAGATTTATTGCACACAATTCATTTTACTTGCAATTTTTAGAAATGTGTCTAACAACTTTGTGTGTGTGATACATTGTTTTAATATTAAATTCTTTGAACTACACAAGTTATTCAAGTGTGTAATAAATACTGTTTGAATTTCTTTTGTTTGATTAGCTCATACAAAAGATTGATTAAAATACAAAAATGATTTCTTTACTTAACAAAAGTGAGAAATCTGATTATTTTTGTTTTTTTTATATTTATACGTAAGCTGCATTATGCTTAGAAAAATGAAAATTGTAAATACTTTCGGATATAATGATAAACTTATCTTTGATTAACAAACATTAAAAATAATTTGATACGAATAAAGAGAAAGCCCAGAAAACGTGATATAAAAGTAAATATGTAATGAGGAAATCAAATGTTCAATTTAAGAAATAAAGGGAAGAAATCTGTTTTTCCATTGTTAATATAATGTCAAAGCATTCAATAACAGTTTTTCAAATTCTGGAATTATCTTTGAAACAACTTAATTCATTCTGAATTTGCTATTTTTGTTCGCACGATTGAATATTTGGATCACATAATGTTCATTTTCTTTATTATTTTAATGAGAAAAGATTAATCAAGTCTTGATTCTCACTTTCGTAAAGTTTAAAAGAAAATATGCCGTGTTTTGAGGATACGCATAGAATGCGACTTCTATTTATAGAGGAGGAAAAATGGTACCTGGTTATGAAAACAAATTATTTTTGTTTCTAAATTATTGAGAAAATAGATTCGCATTAAAGCTAATATCGATAGTTTCATACACATATTTAAATTAGAAAGGTGCTATTCGTGAGAGTTTTTGTTTACTTTTGAATATTTGTATATTAAACAACATACATGAATATAAAGTATATGTGTCCTTGAAAAAATATATATGTTTTTAATAAAATAATGTAGTATAAATCGTAATTTGTCCCAAAACTAAATTGTCTGAACTCTATAAATTGCACTCTTACTGTAATTTAAATACTTAAATACCGATTTTTAATCGAAAATTATTTATATGAAGGCTTACGAAAATAAGTAGTATAATTTTGTGTGTCCAGAAATCTTATTTAATAAAGTTAGAGATTAAAAAACTTGATCGAAACATTTCAGAGTTTTGAGATCACATATTTTTTTTTTCATGCAGTTTTTGGTTTATAAAAGGACTAGTCCGTAAGTATATAAAAAAAACGGTCTATATTATATAAGAATATTTCGTATTTTTTCTCATGTCCTTTTAACAACGCAGAATAATTCAGAAAATCAGATGGACAAGAAATTTTATTTCTGAAAAAAATGAAATCACATTTTTTTTAAAGATTTATTAAGAGTTTTCGGAAGTTTTATAATTATGCAAAGATTTTTAAAAATTTATAAAATTATTCAGAAATTTTAATTTGAGAGTTTGATATTTGCCCTTTTGATATGCGTAAATTTTGCTGTTGGTATTATACTTAATGAGTACTGAATTAATATTTTAATATTCTTAAATAATTATGATATTGAAACGATTTTTAAATAACTAGAGTAATGATGAATGGAGCGTTTTGAAGGGGTTATTGGTAACTATTATCATTTCTGTGCTATTGAAAACACTATTTAAGCATATTTATTTGAAAATACTAAACGAATTATTTCGTTTTTATGCCATGGAAAAATTATACTAAATTATTAAAATTTTGAATTTACCTCCATGAATGGGTTGACTAAAGCAAAAAGAATGGTTAAAAATATTGAGTGTGTTAATTGAATCTAAATTTTTTTTCAAATCTAAAAAAAAGTGTTTTTAAAAAAAATCTGGAGTGTTTCTTTGTGAAATATGTGAAAATCCTTTACTAAAAAATGCTCTGATTTGCAGATTAGCGTCATTACACTTTACTGCATACTGGTAAGAACTATGGAAATATGGTAATCTGAATGATAAGGTAACGAATTCTTAATAGACGTGTCACAAGCTCGGTCTCTTCATTCCAAAAACCATCATGTAGGCTAGACAGATGTATAAATCAAATTTATAAAGCTCTGTCCTCCCGTTTGTGTGATGTACAAAGGAAATGTTAGCCCAGTTGTTGACCTCGTTATTTTACCTTGACTCAAAGTCACAAGGCGTATGAGCTATGTAAAGCTGTGTGGCTTGAGCTGTTGGATCTATGAGTAAGACATAAATAAGTAGCTCATAAATGTTGGACGAATAATATGTGAAAAAATATATGTGACGAATAATATGTGTGTTGGACGAATAATATGTCTAGCTGTATAAAGTTAAAAAACGAAGTTTATTTCATGCCTGTCGATATCGGATAAAGGTTTTCTTGGAATAAACCCTACAACAAGAATTCTACAAGAATTTTAACAACTAATCACACTATCTTCTTGTATCTTCCACATACCAAACAGCTGCATCACAAGCTCTAGAATAAATAGTTAAAAATTCCGAGTACGTCTTCTACACACACACACACACACACACACAC
>BMAV01024088.1:217542-228252 GCA_019973955.1 Trichonephila inaurata madagascariensis
TTCCACTCCTTTCATAGTCTTCAGAGCAATACAAATAATTCAACACGAAAATACAGTACAAATGGAAAAATTTTGATTGGAAGAGGAGCCAGATTACTGATGAAAATGTATCTATAAAGATGCAACATCAGGAATATTGAGAAAAAAATGTCCAGTTGAGAATCTGTGTACTATTTTGGAGCAAATGCGTAAAAGAAATGATGGGCTGACGTGAATTCTTTCGCTTTTCTAACACTAGTTTCTGTCTTTCCTTCAGAAGTTGACCTGAAAGCGATGAGAATGAGACTCATTCTGTTCCTTTAGGAATGATAATTTGTTCAATAGCCCGCGGATTTCAACAGCCCTTCTCTTTATCTTTTGCTCTTCGTTCGAAAGCTTTATATTTTTATTTTTCTTCTTTCTGTTGCTGAAGTGATTTGAGGTGACATTCGGAGAGAATATTTGAAATGACATCGATTGAATGTTTTATTTTCAGTTAGAATTTCGGAGATGCTTAGCAGTTAGAACAATTTTCGTGAATAGTTTACCAAGATCAGTAAAGAAAAGGATTAGGAATTTAAGTGGTGTTTTTATTCGTGAATATCGTTTATTGAGCTTGCGATACAAACGACGACAATTTTTGTTTTATGAGGAAAATATTTGAAATTATGATATTTTTTAACTTTCTTTCCTGTGAGGGAAAAAATGTGACCAAGCTGTAGAATTTTCTCTAAGAAATATTTCTTGATGGAGAATAAAATTTGGTTTAAAGACAAGAATTAAGAAAATATTAGTTTTTATTTGATTCTATTGCAGTTTTGAAGTTTATCTCTCTGCTAGATATATATCTTCTGTAATGAAAAATTTGGTATTTTTTTGTAATTAGGTTGTTTTTCCTGTCTTTAGGTTGTTTGATTTCTTTCCTTTTTTACAATTAAGTTGCCTTTTTGAAAATATTTATAAAAATGTCTTTGAAATATTTTTTTTATCCCATTTCCGATATTTTAGATTCAGTGAACTTTATTGAAATGATTACGTAGAAAGGCTTACTTCTTTTTTAAAACTCTTTTTATTTCAATTTCCTTGTTTTTTCTCTTCATATTTTTGTTTTAAGATTTTTCTCACATTCAAATATATTTGTAGAACTTATTAAGGACATCCAATTTTATCATTTCAATATGACAATTGCATGATGGACAGTTATTAATGTCTTCTGGAATTCTATATAAAATGTGTTATTATATAATTACAATATATACTTAAGAAAAACTCTCAGATTTTAATTAAAAACTCTAAATTTTTGTTTCCTATTAATATTAAAAAATCCTTCTACTAATTAAGAAATAAAATAATAAATTATATATATTGTTTTCTTACACAGAAAGTGGCTTGTGTTTAAAGCGGTGACAATTTTTAAAAATTCAGAGAAATTAATTATTTATATTATACTTTTGAAGTGAGCGAGGAAATGTGATATATTTGGCATATTAACATCTTGCTAAAAAATACATAGCTAAATCTTCAGAATTAGAGAATGAAATGCAGTTAAACTCATTAAGCTCTCTTTACCCAACTAATGATTTAAAATTTGCCTCAAAGACAATTTGTAGCTAATTTGTAACTGTTGAAGTTCAAAAGCAAGAAACAGATCAGCTGTATTTGATTTTTACATCATTGAAATACAGAAGTTAACCAGCCAACTGAGTTAAAGCTACGAGTTTGAAATAAGGTTTCAAATTCCGTTACACGTTAAGTTTTGTTTCAGTAATTAATTTTTGATTGGCAGATCCAAAGTTTGTAGCATTATGCAATATGCGAGAAAAGTGTTTGATCAAATGAATATAGAAATTAATTTTCTGAAATTATTGAGTGAGCTATTGCAAGAATAATACGTAATTTTATCAGAAAAATCTGTTAGTTAAATGAAAAAAAATCATTATGAATTTTGATAGATGGATGTAAAAGAATGATATCTTCTTTTATTGTAATTTTGGATAATTTTATATTTTTGATTTCTATTTCCTTTTAAAAGTAGTACCATTAATTATAATTAACTGTATGACTAATAATTATTTGCTTAGTAAGGTGCATACACATTGATGATATTATTTTATAATAACGCTTTGCCATTTATCAAAACATTACTCTATCAATATAATAAGCAAATATAATATAAAATAAGTATAAATATTTGTAAAATAAATATAGTTGGACTCCGAATTAACGAATTCATTAGGACTGTACATTTTGTTTGTTAAATCGGAGTCCAAACAAAACACATTTCTTTTGCATTTATCTTTTGGAAATTCTATAAAAAGCAACTACACAAAAAATATCCATAGTTAGAAATTTTACACTTTCTATTCAACAACTAAAAATACTATTAGGGAATTATTACGTGCCAGGTAATTTTAAATTTTAAAATTCTGACTGATAGACGTTTGCCAATATTTTTGATTCCTGACTCGAAAGAGTTCTATTTTTTTACTTTATGCACAGAAGAAAATACTGCGTCATTTACAACCTGCTACATGAGGTATGTTTTCAAAGATTCTAAGCAATGTACAGCATTAGATAATGTTACAGTTTTGATAAAAGTTTCATTATCAATTTCTGCATCAGAATTACTATTCATTAGCTCCTACAAATTAACAGTTTCCCGAATTTCAGTTGCTCAGATTGGCAGTCCGACAACAAATGTAAAATAATCATTGAAATCTTAAGATATACCCTGCGTTGTAGTGTGGGATGACATAAGAAATGAGTTTTCTGTCCTATTCAAAACTCACACGATAGGTTACACTCATGACTTATCTGCACCTGTAATCAAGAACAATCTTTTTTCTGTTCCTGACAAAAAGGATGTCCTTTGTAAAAACAAATCCAATTTTTCTAGCACATAATAATAATTTTTTTCAGCCACTAAAATAATTCGTTATTTCTGGGTTCATTATTCGTTAGATAGGGGTTTTTGCTTTTCTGTGAATCTGGGAAAGAGAAAAATTCGTTAAATAAGGGTTCGTTAAATTGGAACTCGACTGTATTTGTAGAAAGAACTTAAGAGTAGATAAGTTTTTCACAAGTCACAAATCAAAGCTTAGCAAATGGAAGTTTAAATTTCTTCTTAAATCAACGATGCCAGTAAAAAGTTTCTGAATTTCTTTTAAACATTTAATAATTATTAATAGTATAACTTACGCTTATATGCTCCTCATATTTCCTAGTGTGGTCAGCAATAAAATGCACGGACTCCATAGCTCTCTGAAATTCTGGACAAAAGTGTAAACGCATGTTGACCCCAGGAGGTGGACTAGCTTCAGCTGCTTCCTGAATTGATGAAGAACTTCCATCCTCATCTGTACTAGGGACATCAGTTGCCTTTTTGCCTGCGTATCCATGGATCCTGCATCCACCATATTGTTGAGACGGTGGGGGTACATGCTCTGCCATTTCTATTTCATAGCTGGTCCTACGGGTCTGGCCTTCTTCACTACTATAAGGTCGTGTCATAAACTTTCTTGGGTCAGCGGAATACAAAGGTCTACGCATCAACAGCAGACGAGGTAAGATCTGCAAGAAGACACGTTTAACCCAAGGCGCCATTTTATGGGTGGACGATGTCCGAAAGTGAACATTTAGCACCACAACAGTCACGCAGATGGACAGAGTGACGAGTATCATTGTAAACAGTAGATATTTGCCAAGCAGAGGCACTACCAGAGAGGTAGGAGGAATAATTTCAGCCAGAAGTAGAAAGAAGACAGTGAGGGATAGCAATATAGAGATACTGAGCGTCACTTTCTCGCCACTGTCCGATGGTAGATAGAAGACAAGGACCGTTAGGAAAGATATTCCCATACAAGGAATTATAAGATTCACAGTGTAGAAGAGTGTTTTCCGGCGCATACTTATGTTGAACGTTATATCCACGTACGGTTCTTCGCAGCATGTGTAATATTTCTCGTGGCGAACAGCAGGAACTTCTAGAATATCCCATTCAACGCTGAGATAAAATTCTGTAAGATCAATTCCAATTTCAACTAAATTAGTTCCTTTTACTTCATCTTTGTGGCGGAGATCAACCTACAAAATAAAAGTATGACAATTTTTTTTATCTTATATGGTAAAAGCTCATTTTATAGAATTGAAATAAACATATACACACATAAAATATATATTATAAAACTTTTTTATACAGCTGTCCTCAGTCAGCAATGTTTAAATTACTACAGTATCCATCTGTTTATGGTGTCCAAAATTTCAGCTATTTATTTCATTCTTCAGTATTCAAAATATTTCTGTCTCTCAAATAGAGTATATAAAAATTCATATATTTATATATTGATAAACATTTTAAGTGTTTCTTTTAAGCTAATGGTCTTGCTTATTATCCTAATGTTGGTTTACTTGTTATAAATTATCTTCGTAATAACATTTAATATTAATACAGAAAAATATTATTTTTGAATGTAAAAGCTTGGAAGCTGAAGATAAATGAATAGAATAATTTTCCAAATTCACACACCATGTCACATTGAGAAATTGAAGCTTCTATAGATTTAACGCGCATCAGCAGCACTACATGACGGGTCTTTAATGACATCAAGACTGGAACCCCCGGCTTTGCAGAAATAATTCGAGTGACAATGAGTCTTCGGCCATGACTACTCGGTACTATTACCCTTACAAGCACACGTGAGATGTGTATTTAGACAAAGATATCTTTGTAAGCCTCAGTTGTCGATTTTAGCTCTTCTTTCACACACTTCAGCGATTTTCATAGAGTTTTTTTTGTGCACTATTCATTTAAATTTAAAAGAAATGGTTAAAAAGTGTAAGCGCCACACACATATTTTTAGATAGTAAAATGAGATGGCAAATCGCGGGAGATTCGAGGCAGGGCAGTCTTAAATACAGAAAGCTAGATACTTTAATATAGTGCCCAGTGTTGGTGCGTAATTTGATACGTAAACAAAAAGAGAGTCGGGGAAAAGTAGTCCCCAAGAGCCAAGATGACCGATGAAGATCGATAAATGTTCAATACAGTGAGACGTAACAGGAGTGTAAAAGTTTTTCAATTGCCTAGTGAACTTCATACGGCAACAGGAATATAAGTTTTAAGGATTATTGATTTCAGAAGGCTGCATGAGATAGGTCTGTTAACAAGATTTGCTGTTTTCTCCCCACTCACTTCTGTGACAGAAAAGTCCCTTTTAGAATGGTGCAGTTGACATCGAAGTTGGAGTAGGGATTAACGGGAGACCTTTCAAATCTATGAAGTGTTCAGATTCAGCCTGACCACCTACCGCATACTTTTATATGGAGAGAATGAGGGTACGCTATCCCTCCCCCCCGTCTTTCAACATCCTAGAAAGAGATCGGTACTTCAGCAAAAGTTTAATGGCCCGGATGAACAACTTGTTGGACAGGCCGCGTAGACTTCCATTTCTTTGATAGAAGCTTTGTGTCTACTGGAAGGTATAAAGATGAGATTTTGGAACCGTATCTTTATATTTTCAGGGGTTAAAACAGTTTAGATTTCTTTTTTATGGATAACAATGCCTTTCTGTTTAGGACTCCTGTGGCTAAAGAATTTTTTGAATATGAGGATATTCGCCTGGTGGATTGATAATTTCTTAATTATTTTCTCTTGCCTACCTTTTATTCTAGAATTTTCCACATCTATCTATGGGTTTTTGTGTTTTTACAGATTTTTATTTTTTATGCTACTTTTTTTTTTGTTTTCGGCATTTTATTCATTTAACTTAACGTTTTCTTCACATCTCAAGAAGAGATTTTCGTTTATTCTCTATTATTCGTTTTATAAGTAATAAATTATATATTTTGTATTTATTAAATATTTATAAAGTGTACAAAGTGCAAATTGTTTACATATTCTTATATATTTTACTTTGCTCAATCCTTTGTTTTATTATTTTCAAACACCGTACAAGACCGTATCATCTCTAGTCGTTTTAAAGTTAATGCTTCTTTTTCCTCCAGCTGCTCTATTCCTTAATTTTGTCTCCTTTTTTATTGTCTTTCTCTTTTTCTCTTGACCCGTTATTAATTTTTCTATCTTCCTCATTGACTTTCCTTATTCCATTAATTAAGTATAAATTTATTCATTAAATATAAGTATAGTTTGCATTCTACTTTTTCTATAGATGTTTCACATGTTACTATCGTTATAATTGATATAATCGTAATAATTATTGAGCGTTGGTTGCGTGAACCATATACAAGCATTTCCTCAAAAAGCAGTAAAACTCTAAGGCATTTATTTGCATGTTTTTTTAAATATTTATTTGCCATTCTGACATTTCTTTTTCTTGCTGTAACTGACAAAGTAAGTTTTGGAATAAGTCATGTTTATGTATGTTAATTTGATTTTTAATAATTGTTTTTTTTTAATTTTGAGGATTGCCATTCTCGCTCTGTACCTTCTAATCTCTGTTTTCTAGTATATTATGTGTTGCGTTTATATTTTGGCGTGTTTCTTATAATTTTATCTCTTATGTATTTGTTAAATGGTGTTTTGTTGTGTATAAATCATGTAAATATGTTGAACTTTTAATAACTGCTTGGTGAAGAGCTGGCACCTGTTACCTTCCTCGGAGTGTTGCAGTGGTCATTATTTCTTTAAAGGCTCTTAACCTTTGTTGGCAAGATTGGTCATCTTGTGTCATCAGGATGGATAAGGGAGATCCAGAATTTAATCATATATAGCATATTTGGAATATTCTAGAAAGTTAAAAGGCTGTCTCCTCCCTCCCAGAACCATTCAAGACCTAAAAACTGCTTTGATGAAGGGGTGGAACCAACCTCCAAAGAGACAAATAAAGTGTCTCATTTTCAGCATGAATTAATTTTGTGAAAGTCGTAAAACTTTGAGAAGGGACCACTTTTTTCTTTAACTTATTTTTAATTCAATCTTGTCGTCTCTCTTTTAAAACGTACTATCATGCTTATGCACCAAAAGGGTTGTAAGGTTTTTTTCGTGTTATGTTAACCTATTTCACTAGACTAGTTTAATTTAAAACTTCTAGTGTTTCTGAAGATAATCGACAGAAAAATGAAATATCTCTACATTTTGAGCACCAGTTTAGAAAGGAAGTAGTGCAGTTGAATCTAACTTACATGAGGATTTTAGTTTTGAAAACGACTTACGCAACATCTTCACTCAGTGCTGAAAAGACCTTATTTTTGAAAAAACTATACAGAGAGAGAAAAGTAGAATTTCAAATGGTAAGTAAACTAATACTTATAATAATTAAGGGTACCATTAATGCTAGTTAAAAATAGTGTAAAAGAAAGCAAAAGAATATAATATGGAAGAAATACGTGTATAGAAGTGTGTTTTCTCCAGTTAGGTCTTGTAGTAGACTTCAAAACGCATTAATCCCAATTGGATCGAACGAGAACTGTAGCGAAACTTAACATTAGGCGAGTCTACCGTAAAATAGCTATTCTTTCAGATCAAATTCTAACTATGATGATGTGAATATACAATCGAAGAATCTCAAAGGACTAAAATGAATAATGTGAAAGAGGAGCAATAGCTTTCACCCAAAATCTGCGACAGAGACATTTCGTATTTATATTTTGTATCAAAAATGTGAAGCTAGCTCTCGAATCGTTACTTAAAACATAGGGTATATGGTTCATATAGAATAAAAAGTATTTACTTGTAATTTGTTACTTAATCTGCTTTTATATTTCTCATGCTTTACATCGAGAGTGTCAAACTAGCGAGCCGCATGCGGTCCACACCGAACATTTTTGAGGCCCCAGTCAGTATATCACCTACAATATTATATAATAAAGTATCGAAATTTCTCCTTAAATAGGAAAGATAGTAGCAGAGAAGAGATGTCAAGTCTCAGAAAGTAAACATTAAATTTTTCTCTTATTCTCTTATTTATGTTTATTAAATTGTATTATTCGAAATAAATTTACGTTTCTATGAATACTGAATTTTTTTGTGGCCCACCTAAAGTTAAACCTTGTTTGTTTGGCCCAAGTTAGCTTTTGAGTTTGATATCCTTGATTTACATGGTATTAGTTTGCACTATACACTGAAAGAAGTGGGCGGAAACAATGGTGAACTGCTTGATTTATATGGATTGAAGAAAAGCTTAGAGTTTTATAATAATATAGGGTCTTTATTCCAAAAATCCATTTTCAGCAGTTATAAAGTATGAATTTGGATACCTTTTCCCCTATGTCTAATGCACGTATTACGTTTAAAGTCTATTTTTTAAACATTCTGTTTCACAGATGTTATAATTTTTGAATTCTGTGGGATTTAAATGGAGCAACCATCAATTAAATAATACACAATTGTACTATTCGTGTAGTGTAATAAATTTCTTCAGTGAACAACAAATAGCGTTTTTATTGTGATATTGTTCATGACAATAGATAACAACATTGACAATAGCTGTAGCTCAAGTTTTACAAGTTTGATTTATTAAATGACCGAACTTCTTTAGTCACTATTTATGACTCGTCATTCCTATACGTACTAATAACAATATTTATGTTCTATAGGCTGAAATGATTTACTTATTTGAAATATGTGTTATAAAACATTTATATTAAATGAGCTACACTTTACTCTTTATTTTGTTATAGCCTTAATATCATTTAGAGCAGAATGAATTTTTAAATTATGAATTTGAGGTTCTAAATTAAAGGAATACAGAAAACGAAAAATTTGCCTCGATATAATATATATATATTTATATATATTTAATACTTCTGAGAAAAATGATTAAATATTTTTTTCTCTTATAGTTACTAATATATAATCCCCAGTTTCATGAAAATGCTTAAATAAACAATTCATTTGTTTAATGAGTAAGAAAAAGACGATGTTCAAGATAACGACACCCGAGCGTGAATACAAACTCTTCATCGAGTTTCTCATTATCATTCGAAACTCTTTCTCGTAGACAAAATAAATTATATACTATTATAATAATAATTCCATCTCTGAAAAAATATTAATTACTCATCGTAAAGTAAAAATATATAATGGTAAAGAACTCTCCATCATTCATTATGATGTTTCCAATGGCTTCGAGTTTCAAGAGATTTTCTTAAGTAGAAGCTATATTCTTTATTCCAGTGCTTAAGAGAAAACAGAATACTCTAATTATCAAAGCAATCAAAAACTCGTAATGTTATCGCATTTAAAAGAAAATGTAATTTAAACGACATTTTGATGAAAGAGGCTCTAGAGGCACCTCTTTTACATTTTTTTCGAAACACTTTCACCAACCCCAGAAAACTCAACCCAACTGAAAACCGTCCTTTTCCCGACTTTTCTCTCTCCTTAATTGCGGCGATCGATTACATCTTTTCCTGGAATGTACGAAAGGCTCTCTCTAACTGTTGCTAGGGTATAAGAATGATTTTAGCTGTTTTTACGCCTTTCAATAAAGTACCGACACACACCAACACCCAGTGGAAAATACTGATTACATGAGAGTAGTGTCTCTAACTGATTGTTTTAACCTAATTTCTTCCCTTCGTTATTTTGAAGGGATAAGGAGGTGAAAAAATCCCGAATGTAATTTGAAAGGGAAATGCTATTTTGTTTTCTTTTGTGTTATCATAGGCTTGTAAAAAAGTTAAAAGATTTTTTTTCCTGCTCTTACAGAAATTTATTAGAGAGAATAATGAGAAGAATAAGGGGTTTAAAGAAATGTGGAAATTTTGGTTCAATAAATTAGTGGATGGTGTTATTATTTAATTTATTTAGTATGAAAATAAAATTAAAATTTTAGAAATTTATATTTTTAAGCTGTCTTCGAGTTTTATTCACATAAAATTTTCTATTAGTTTTAATGAAAGATATTTTAAACATTTTAAGGAGATCTTTTACTCTTAAATTCTAGCTTTAAATGGTAAGACGGCAGAACTTACCTAATACATGATATACTTGTATCCGTTTTTTTAATTAACGCTGCACAAATGTGTGCAATGATTAAAATAATTATATTATGCAGAAAAATAATATTTATCTATTAAGAAATAAATTAAGAAGCATTATTATCAATAAAATTACTGTAACTGTATTAAAGAGAGATTTTGATAAGAAGTAAATAGGATTTTACAAATATTTTAGAAAAAAAATGATTAAGAACCTTAAATCCATCATATGTCCAAGATCCAAATTTCATGAGACAGGTTTGAACATCAAAAGGGAAAAATTCGACATCAATTTCACAAGAGCTTTTATATATGGCAGGAGGCTTCCACTGGATCATTCCACGATTATTTAGTTGGGCTTTGGTCTCAAGTGTCACTTCAAAATTTCCATCCGCACTGTTGATGAAAATATGCAGTTAAAACGCAGTAAGTATACATAAGAGAAGTACATATTCATTATACATATATATTCTATATAATTATCGACATTATAATTAATACAGCACTTAGATCCACATATATATACTTACATACATTATAACATTTTGTAATGAATTTTTAATATTTCAGAATAGTTATATTTAAGGTACCCGACTACGTTCGGAACCATGATTTTGCAAAAGCGTATAAATGGATAATATTTATGATATTTAGTGTCACTTAGATTAGAAAATGTATATAAAATTGTTTTAAGAATAGTATTACAATAAAAAATTATTTAAGTACAATATTTTGACAAAAAATGCACATAGAATGACCCATTTTCAAAATATTCTCCTTTTGTGCAAAATG
>BMAV01024088.1:233252-257913 GCA_019973955.1 Trichonephila inaurata madagascariensis
AAAAAAAATATTCTTTTTCAATGCTTTTTCATTAAGAAAGCACATTGCATTCGAATTAGAAACGAGTTTTAGACCATTAATACATGAAGAGGATATTTAAATTTAATGTCTTTATTCCGCACGCATATCTTAAGTTTTAAAGTCAAAAGCTATTAATAAGACTTCTACATATTAATTGCCCAGACAGGACACAGACATACACAAATATAATTAAATTTTCTATAAAGAATTTGATGTTAGCATTATTGGAATGTATATTACATCGTCTTTATATTGATTATAGATTACAATTTATTTCAGAAATTTAATGCTGTGTGTATCTTTGGTGTAATTTACATATTTGTGAATATTTTTAGGACTTATAATAAACTCTCTTCATGCACGTACGCATGCACAGCGTTGTAGAAGTTCTTCAAAATTAGGGAGTTTTCGAACATCTTATCTCTTCATGAAATGAGATCTGGAATAATTTATCGTGACATTAATTTGTGCTAGTTTCAATAAAAATTTGCACTTGTCTAGAAGTTTCTTTTGAATTTTAAAATGTTTCTTCCGAAGTTGCCGTGCAATCTGCCATTAGTGATATCTGTCACTGATCGATCTCGGATTCTTTGACAATTCTTCTTTCCAATTTAGTTTATACGTTTCAAATTGAGTTCAGATCGAATTGTCTAATGGTTGAATCTGAATGAAATTAGGTAATTCTAGGAAAACAGTTCTTTCAGGATTGCTTCGAGTCATCTGCAAGGCTTACTGAAACAAAGTGAAAGAATTATGAAAAATGATACTCCTTTCTTAGTTTGAAAGGATTTGTTTGTTTCAGTAAGTTTAAGTAAGAAATTTGTTCATAAAAATAGCAGTGATTCCAGAAAGTAATATATTTTTGATAAGTTAAACAATTAAATTTTTTATACAATCTCTTCAGTTTCCTTTCTTATCTCTTCACTAGTATAAGGAAAGTTCGTATGGTTGTCATTCCTAAATTAAGGTTCTTATATTTTTTTTTTATAAAAAAATAAACTAACATTATCATACTTCCAAGTTTTTAATTGAAGAATTAGCCGGATAATGAATAGATTTTGAAAGAAATTATTTTACAATATAGTTTATAAATAAACTAGAAATTCCAGATCATTATATGAACAAGAGCTTGAATTGATAAACTTGATTAAAATTTTTTTGAAAAACTTGTTCGTTTAAAGCAATAGAAAAAGATATTGAATCTTGTCAAATGTGTTTAGTTACTTGTAACAAATTTTTAAAATTTCTTATAAATTGATTTTAACTTACTACTATTTTGTGTTTTTGATTAAGTTCATTCAAACTCTTTCATAAAGAATAAAATAAACTGAGTCAAAACGCAAACTAGTGAAAAATCGTACAAAAAGAATCTCAGAAAATAAAGAGACAAAAGCATGAGAAGGAAAAAAAAAAAAAAAACAGTGAGTCAACTAGACCAAAGCACAAAGGCGATTACGCTCTTCAGAACGGTTGCTGAATGAAGACAGTAATGTAGGGTTAAGCAAGCTTTATGGATCCAACTTTCCTCGTTTGTGGAAGAATTTTTACAGAAAAGCACTTTCAAATAATTAAAAACATAGACCAGGGGTCGGCAACCTATGGCACGCGTGCCACATGTGGCATGTGGTACAATTCTCAGAAGTACTCTGCACTACTCTACAAATTCGTCAATTTTTGGGTGGATGGAAGTTGACAAACATCTTCAGAATTATGAACATTTCCGAAATTAAAAAAAATCAGAAAAATAGCTCTACAGATAAATTTACAGCTATTTTGTAAATTATTGAATATCACTGTTGGAGAGATTTAATTGTTTGAAGACAGAAAACTGCATGTACTCTGCTCTCCCCTTTTGGTTCTACACATCTAAAAAAATCCTTCCTCATATGAAGAATATTTCGAGTCCTCAAAGAAACTGTTTAACAACTGAATGCTCAGAATCGTATCAAATTGAATGTTACAAATTATACCCTTGATTTTTCGATGTGATAGTAAAGCAGTGCAAGAAGTAGGTACGCATTAAAATATGTAGTTATCTTTTTATTTAACTATGATGAAGTGAAATACTTATATTTTATGTTGTCTGTTTCTTATTTTAATAAATATGTTTAAAAATGCAAAAGTAAGTAAAATTTTAATTTTTGTTATTTTTGTGTTGAAGAAATAGTTACATTTTAAGTTGTTTATTTTTATGTTGAGAAATATCTTTAAATGATGTAAATATATTATGAAACTGTAAATCTGAATTATTGACCTCTCTATTCTCCAACTCTGCATGCATTATCACGGGAATCGAATTGTTCCAAAAATGCTCTACTGTGGGGCACGCTGAATCATATTGGTGGATTGACTTGGCACGCCACTGCTAAAAGGTTGCCGACATCTGATATAAATTATAACCACGGACATATACACACACACATATAAGCAGAAGTAGAGTACCTATCCGTATATATAGACAAGAACAAGTTACTTAAATTTTTAAATTTACCCTGAATTTTTAAAAAAAATTCTTAAAAATGCTTCTATTATACATTACTGGTTTTTGACTCTAATATTTGACATTTTAACGGAGGATTTTTTTTCTGTGAACATACGCTCTGACATTTCTTTAAATTATTTTTATCTACATTTTATGTGCTGTAATGTTTCTTATTAAAATATCACTGAATATTTTGAATTTCTGATGTTCAAAAGAGTTATATTTTTCTCCTTCCATCAATGGTTTGAAGAATGAATTTTTAAAGCTCATACTTTTATCGAATATAAGTATCACATTATTTAAAATGTAAAACTTATTTTTTGTGCGTTGTTTATTGTTTGGGAACTTGTTTGTCACGTGTTTATAAAATTTTTTTAAACTCTGTAACTGTCAAATTATTCTGATGATTTGGGTGCATAGATTATCAATCTTTTTTATTCCAAAAATCAAATGTTTAGTACAAAATAAAATATACTTTGTAGTTAAAATTTGATATCTTGAATTTCATGTATAAAGTTTTTAAAGCTTTGCAGCAACCGCATATTCGTTTGAAGTCACTGTCGCACTGCTTGGCAGTGGTAAATTTCGCTTCTAGTGGAGCATTATATTTAAGAAAAAAATAAATAAATAAAAATGAATACCTATTAGTAGTTCAGTTATTCAATTTTGCGTGATTTTGTAAGCCCGAATTAGCTTTTCTCGATACAGATTCAGATTTGACAAAGAGATAAAGCAGAAATAAACTTCTCCCGATATGTATTCGGGTACAACAATAAGATGCCTCAAAATAAAAATCACCCGTATAATACTCGGGCGTGACATTTTAGTTCATTAGTGCCATGCCTGAGATAATCTATGGCGTAGCAATTAAAAGGTCAAAGAGCGGTGAGTTATAAAATAATTTTGATGGATTTGTCTCTAATTATCTAAAATAATCAATTCATTTCATTCATTAAATTAATAATTTAAATAATTCCTCTATTTTTATCATTAAATAATACAATACTTTAAAATTATAGTAAAACATTTAGTAATAATTACTTACATATCAGTCATTTATTTCCAAATATGAAGAGAACAGATCCATCGTCTCGTATAAATTCAAAAAATCCTATTGGTAGATGTAAGATAGCTTTCTGAATTTTTCGTAATTTTCCGTTAAGACATAAGGCATTATTACATTCTCACCGGTATTTGAGAATTTCAAGACCTTAATAAAAATTTAAAACCCCCCCCCCCCCATCTAAATAAGGGTTTATTGACAAGCATCTCTTCCAACGTTTAATACCAGTGGCATCCCTTGACAAATAACCTCCCACAGTCTACAGCAATCCCCTACTGGGACGACGCAATTAATTTGCAGACTTTGTAAGCTTCCCGGTAGGTTTGAAAAGGACCGTCGTTTAATGAAGGTCAATATTGTCCTGGAGTGCAACTGAATGATAAGGGCAGAGTCTCCACGCATCAGTCGGGTTCTCGGATTAAGTGTAACATTCGTAACATCAATGAATTTAACATCAATGAATTCAGTGGTTGCCAAATGTGTCATTTCGCCGGATGAGCGAACATTTATAACGGCAGCATCAGATTTAGTCAACAATTGGTTAATCTGTGGTATGCCACGCAAGCGTTTTGGCTGTGAAGATTTAATTACTTATAGGGAATTTAATCCATTTATGGGTTTTCATTTTTGAAGAAAGGAAATTTCTTTTAAATTTATTTAGTTCTGAGCATTATTCACGAGCAGAGATTTTTTTTCTGCCTTTATTGAACAAAATGTCGATAAATAACAGATTAATATATCAGCTTCAACATTTTGATAAAAAACTATCGATTGCTTTTTCTTTTACATAATTTAATTATGTTTTGACAATTGAATTAAATTATTTGTGTTTTTTTTTCATGCGACCTAATTTCTAAGAATATCTCTTATTTTGAGACGTTTTCGAAAATTCAGATTGTTTCGTTAAAACAAAACTGAGTTGCAGATATTGTTTAATTTTGAATTTGAAAGCAAAATTTTAATATTTCCTTTTTTCTTCTACACTTAATAAGCATTCAATAAACCTTCAAATGCTTTTTTAATATATTGTTTTTTTTATAAAAAATTTTTACTTAAAATATGCACAAAACTCCGAAAAATTCTAGAATTCCTAATTATATTTATTTTACGGGCTTAGAATAAAATTCCCTTAAATATTTATTAATGTTCATTTTATAATTAATGCTAAAACAATTATATGATTTTCTTTCTGTCTCATATAAGCAATTTAAAATATAGCTTTAATTAAAACTGCTGATATTTTTAAAAGTAAATTTCACTTTTACATTTATGACTTTAGTTGAACAAACGTTAACTTTTTTGAAGTTCTTTTTAATTTGAATCACAAGAAATCTTCCCTCAGTCATCCTATTTGTTCTCTACATTTGATTTTATTAATAAAAATTCTTTTCTGTGCAAGCCCCATATTAATAGTTATAAGAATTTTTTAATACTAACTTGTTGTAAAGCACAATATCTGGTCTCCATATATGATCTGAAGGAACATGAAGCATATCAACTCCACCATATTCTCTTGGCTCCCAGGTCAGTTTGTAATCATGCCAGTACTAAAAAGAGATATATACATAGCCCGTAAATGAATTTCTGTCAAGTGTAACTACTATAGTTTAATTAGATTAATTAATAAGTATAATTCTTTACAGGCATGCAAACAGATAAAAAATTGTCATAGTTTGAGCTTACCTGTTCAACCCATAAGTTAGTCGTCATGATCTGATTTTTCAGGTTCTAAAAGTAAAAGAAAAATAGTTAATTTGAATTCTAAGCAAAACTGTATTAAACGAAAACTTTAAAGAAAGAGAAAACAACTTAATATTTTACTTCATTTTAAGAGAGGAGTTTTTATTAAAGCTCAAGAGCAAAAAAATATTTTTCATTTTAAATGATCACTCTGTTAAATTGTTGTGAAATTATACAGAAACAAGTGTCTTTTATTGTTTAATACTTACTAAACGTTTTTAAAAAATATATAAAATTGTTGGGTTTTTGAAAACTCTCGAAAAAGGGGTGCTTACGAATAATATAGCATGAGTTTACGAAAAAAAGGAGAAAATTATGATGTTAAAAGTATGTTGAATTATCGTAGTTGACAAGCACATTAAAATACATTTTATATAAATAACATTAATACCTTCCCCCACCTTATTTTGAGTTGAAGTTTTTTAAACAATTTTGTTGTGTTAATATGAAATACATTTTATTGAAAAAAAAATATTGAATATCATAGCTTTATTAGTTTAGCAAAGTTATAAAATTAACTTTTCATTCTGTCTGAATGCAAAGTTAATTTTATCCCTGAACTATTACACAGATTATTTTTTATGAAATTAAATAAAGTAGCTCAGAACACAAATACTCCGTACATACGAACATTAAAATTAAAAAAAAAACACTAATAGTAAGTCAAAACTCAATTAAAGTTTTAAAAAAATGGTCACACTTCGTAAAACTTCATTTTAACATACTTTAATAATTACTTTAAAGGATAAGGCTTAGTTTTTCATTTTTTCTCAGATAAGTAACGAAAATAGATGACGATTTTATGCTAAAGCTAATCTATTTACTGTGTGATGAGAATATACAACCATACACATTAATGTACCACTTTAAACATTTTACCAACGTCAAAATATAAAAACTTTTTTTTGCAACCAAGTTCTTATATCCAATGAATATTTTCACTATTAGCCCAAAAACTACTTTAAAAGAAAATAAAGGAGACAAAAAGAAAGCACTGATTAATGCCCATCTTTCATGCAAAGAAATTCACGGAGCGAGCACCAATAAAAATGATATTCTTCGGATCATTTCTTCCAATTAATGGATGACTCGAGAACCTAACGATGATAAATTTATAAAATCGACGCCATCTGCAATCTGTTCTTAATGGCGTGAAAAATTATACGACGTGCTAAACAATCGCGGTTTTGAGGTTAACCTACACTCCATTACCTCAAATAGACCCACTTAATGCCAGCATGCACATTGCTTTCAACTTTTATTGCTCCAAAATTAAGTCTTTTTCCTCTTCAATAGCTATGTAAGGGCTGTCATGTTTCAGTACGACTAACTGACTTTTTTTTATCGCCTGGAATCTACCTCTTAGTGTCGTTGGTTTTTAATGTTATCTTTGAGACTTATCTACCGGCACAAGTACATTTATATTGTTTGCAGATGTCTCTTAAAGGAATAAATGTGTGAATTTTTATACCCAGAGTATAAAAAAAAAGATTAATCGTTTTTTTTTGTTGTTAATTCGTGAATTGATAGTTAAAGTTTCTTTTGACTGGAAGGTATTAAATTGAAATGAGTAATAAAACGAATTAATTAATTTGTACAGCATTCAAAGTTAGGAAAAAATTGTGGTTTGGAATATTTAAAAGTTAGTTTTTTTTATTTTACTGGCAATTAAAAATATCTAGTGATATAAACATTTAATTTAATTGATCTAAATTACTCTGATATGATTTCTTTTTCATTCAGTAAATGCATTTAACTGCGTGTAGTATTTGTTCGAAATACGGAATGGTACTCAAAGATTTAGAACATTGAAAAAAAAAATGGATTTTTTTTGAGTATACATAGTTATCATGTATTACATAGGAAAAAACCAAGAGTTTAATACTCTCTAAGCTCTAACTTTTTATTTCTTTTCCTTATTTTTACATCTTAAAACGTCCACGAGTTGAAAGATGACTACAATGTAAGACAAGTTTTAACTACTTTTTCCTTGAACTGTATTCGTTTTATATTTGAGAGCAAATGCATAAAGATTGATTCATATAGTTTTTCTTTTAAAGTTGTACATTTATACTATGAACATTGGAGACTTCTTAGATTTTTTATGAAACAAAAACTTTTAGGTAACTAAGTTTTAAAAGGAATAATTATTAACTACATATTTCACTGCAGTAATGTATTTGAATTTATTTTTCATACAAAAGAGAACAAAAATTACGCTTAAGTTATTGAATTAGTGTAGTAAAGTATACTTGTATATTTTATTTAAATCTACTGTTTTCACTGTTTTGAAGGTGAAGCATGAAATACAAGCAAGAATAACACTGTAATCTTTGAACGTTTATCAGATTAATGAAGGAAAGATAAGTTTAAATATATATCAATAAAATAGGACAGTTTTTTGATACAAATGACGCGATAAAAATATGTCCCACAACTATACAAACCTTTATCTAGATTTTACGAGAAAAGACTCGCTCTGAAAATTATTATAGATCTAAATATGTAACTATTAAAACAGCTTAAGAATTTGCGGAAACGCGGAATTTTTATACAAAAATCTGTATTAGATTCATGTTTATGTAATTGCAGTTTTAAAATGAAACAATTAAAAAAGCTCAATTTGTAATAAATAGATAACTAATACAAGCACTACAAATGTGATTTGAAAAATAATTTTTCGCGTCAAATAATAATAATAATTAAAAGAAACAAACAATTTTCCAAAATGAGACTTGCATATACTGCTTTAATTTATAATAAAAAATACTTTTTTCTGTTAATCATGAATTTTTCTAGCATAAATTTAAAACAATTTGCAAAAATAAATTATAGACACACAAAATTTTTAAAAAATAATATTTAAAAGTAAGGAATTGGAAAATCTCACAAACTTTATCTTTGAAATTAAAATAACTTTATAATGAGGTAAAGATACAATTACTATACATCCCACGTATAACACGTACCTATATTTTCAAACCATTTTTTTTAAAAAAACCCCTTTAGATATATTCGCTATATAACGTGCATCTTTTTTTTACGAATGAACCTGAAATATACGCATGGAATGCTCTTATGTTTTGAAGTCATTAATTCAAGGTATTATCTTGAGTGCTTTTTTGAAAAAAGAGTATACTTCTAGAACTACAACGTTTAAAGTTCATGTTCTTTCTTTAAAAAAAAACAGTATTTCGATATATGCAGATGCCTAATTTTCTTAATGCTCATCTGTTTTTTTAAAGCTATCTTTTTTGTACTCGGCGTATAACGACCACCCGTAAATTTCGATCTTATTTTTGGTATTAAAAATTTACGTTACATGAGGGATTATACGGTACATTTTTATTAATATCTGTATCCAGTGATTTAAATTATACTTTAAATATTTTATATGTCTGAATTCTATAATGTCCAACTAACCAAAAAATAATGAATGATTAGCTGTTGCAATTTAATTAGTGTTGTCTCCTAGTTTGTAGGTATTAAAAAATATGTATTTTTTTTAAAGAAAACTATTGTTCTTAAAGAGAGCTATTAAAATTTGAAAATGAAAACCATAACCGGCTGGAGTCGATAGACTTTCTGGATGCGAAAATCGTAGGCAAGCATGTCATATGATTATGTGGCATGTTAAAGATCCTTTGAGTATAAATTTGGTTCTGGTACTCTCGGAAAAAATAAATCACGGCTATAATTGGCCTCCGACACGAGCTTGAATTAAAATAATTCAAGCGTCCTAATTCAGTAGCGAGAGCCGCCACTAGATGGTGCCACCACTGAAATGGCTCTCATATTTGGAGACTTTCCGTGTCTGAAAAGAGTTTGCAGCTAATACGTAGCACATTAGAAAAGTCCCCCCCATAAAAATGGAACGAAGCATACTAGTCCTATATTTATATATATATATTAAACTTTACTTCCTCATACTTACCACAGTAATAGAAATCTATTAGGTTTATTTATTCTACTTCTCATTTTGATCGAATGGTCTACTTGTAGGATAAAATATTGATTCATTCACCTTTTCCGTGAATAACGATATTTCCGAGGCAAGCCAATACAGCGCAAAGTGGTATCCTTTTGTGCTTCCTGTGGATTCATTCATCACTTCTTCAATTAGAAATGATCTGAATTGCAATCTAGGTCCTCGAATCATTATTTATACGCTGCTCCTTATATACTTACCCACCCATCTTCAGGGCTATCAATATGAAGTATTTATCCCCAGTGATTTCCCCCCAAATCTTATTTTGAAATCCACATTATTTTTTAAATATAAATCAAGCCATTAACGTTTCAAAGTGATTCGCATTCATGAAAGAACTGATGGCAGAGTGAAAGAGAACTCGGCTAAAGGAAAGGTGGATTTTGAAGAAAACATCGTCGGAGCAGTTCGGCGTTGAAAACTAATTGATTTTTTTATTATTCTGCTTGCCATGCTAGACCATTCTTTTGACTGTCAATGATTTCCCAAGGACGTGGCTGTCGTGAGTGGAAGAATGCGTTTTTCTTTTCATTTTTTCCCATCGTATTTTATTTCTTTTTTGAATGAAAAGTTAGGGAGAAAATAAATATATATGCGTTCTGCTTGAACTTATTCTTCGGAAGGTCTTTTCATTAGCATTAGGAAGTCTGGTGTAATAGGATAAAATTAGTGCTATAGCAATTCGAAGTTTCCTTTTTTTTTGGCGAGAGGACGTATATTCTTGTTCAAATCTTTTGTTAATGTTATTTTTTCTGTCTCCCTGAGGCACATTTTTTAAGAGCTAATTTGTTGCATACAAAATTCAATGCTTTTTGAGTTTCAAAAAACATAAAGTGTTTTTTTTTTCTCGCTTCAATTTATTTTCTTTACGTCGTATCAAAACGCTTTTTTAAGTCCGTCTTCATTTAATTAAGTTTCTTCCAATCGATTTATTTTTTAACGGAATCTTATTTAAATGCAAGACAGAGACTTTACATGGAATTGTTTTGCTAAGACCTTTTATAAAAATCCCAAAAAATTATATTTGTTGCATTTAGGTGACGGAAAACGGTTTTGATTTGTCAACAATGCTATTTATTAAGAGAAGCAAGTTTATTTTTCGTACGTACGTTTGCACTTTTTGTTCCTTTTCAAAGTACTACTAATTAAATAAGACTAGATATAAAATTTTAAATACAGTGAAGTAACAAACCGTACGGTACATTCCTAATTGGTATGAACATTCAATATGGGATGCAGACATAGTAGTAAATAAAATAAAGTTCTAGAAAGAATTTAAAGTAACTGTAAATGGAGTGAAATAAAAATGGAAAAATAAATAGAAAAAAAAAGATTTCGTTTATCTCAATTATTCCCTTTTTAATAATAAATATGTAGTTAACTTTCAGTAATGTTTCAATGTTTTAACTATATGAAATTTTGATCAAAGTTTACCAATCAAAAGTTACAGTTTTTAATTGATATTAAAAATCAAATATGTAAATATGCAGTATATACTGATATTTTTAAAATAAATGTATAACTTCTCTTTTAGTTTCATAGATCATTGGTGTTGATTCTGAAAAAAAATTAATAAAAAATTCAAGATGTATAAAAGTACATTTATATAAATTTCGCTTAGAATTTCTCCAGATATACTGAATATCAAAACAATATGAAATAATAAGTATATTATGAAATGTTTACGAGTAAAAATATACTTTTACAGTTAGTTTGCAATAGATGCATAGGAAGTAATCAAAGTACTAATTTATAAAATAATGCCATAGAAAGATTGTTAAAACAATTCTTGAGTTGCTTTCAAATTCACCGTAGTAAATAGCATATGCTATTGTTACCAGTAATGTGAAAATAAAGGTATTAGTTGTGAAATACTTTGTAATGGATAGTAAAATTAAAAAAGCGTATAGCAGATATCATCACAAATACCACGACAAAATTATAGATTTAGAATAAATGTGACTTATTATTCAATTTAATAACAAATATTTACTTAAAAACCACCAAAAAAATATTAAACTTACGCCTGATTCTGGAGCGAAATATTTTTAAAACATTCACCTACCTTTTGAGTTTAAATATATTAAACATAGATAAAATACTTGACATTAAACTCATTATCTAAATTTTTATAGGTCCAGAATTGTATTTAAATTAAACTTGTATATATCCAATATTTATCTTAACATACATCTTATCGTTTTTAGCAAAATAATAACACTCATAATTTTATTAACAATTCAATAATTTTCTAGTCGAAGCTTTATTAGCAACAGTAACTTTAAATAAAACTAAAATTGTGATCCATGTATAATTAATTTAATCACATTCATGGTAGATTTTGGCAAAAAAGAAATAGTTCAAAATCGGAATTATTCTGTCTCTTGTCTTTGTAAGGATAAAGGAACGCGAGAATGCTTTAAAAGTAATTCTTCTGTATGTTTTCATGAGAATTAAAATTTATTGTCAACTGATGTCGTACTAGTAACACTAGGTCCATAGTCGACGAACCTCACAATTTTGAACCTCAGTCAAGCTACTAGAATGACACTAGGCTGGTATCCCACAAAAAAAATTCCAAAAAGCGAGGATTTGGAGCCTCGTCAAAAATATTATTACATTACACATTTTCTTTATGGTATGCTGCATTTATATTGAATGCATAAGGAATACTTCAAATAAGGTTTTTATTTTGAATCATTCACATATGTGTGTGTTAAAATACTCAGATTCATATACGACCAATGTGAGCTCATTTTATCTGTAACATTTGATTTTTTTCAAAATATCACATGAAGTTTAAATAATTGACAAGTATGTATATTAAAGAAATTTTCTTAACCACACATGAAAGGTTTCTTTGTACAATTTCTGTAAGTTCAATTTTTATGAAATTCTCCTAAAATAATGTATTTAAAACACGATGATGAGAGAGAAAGAAAAAGAGAAGAGTGACAGGAAATAAATATATATATACGAGGAAATTGGATTTTGATTTAAGTAATATACATTACAAAGTTTTTCACACAGCAAGGATCATAGTATTTAATTACAGATGCTTCTTTCTTATCTGTTTTATTATTTATGCCTACATAAAACAATAGGAGTTTTAACCGGAAGTTTTTTTTTTTTTACAAAATTATCTAAGATGTAAGATAAAAGTTATTAATTTTATTTTCATTTTAAAAAATGATTAAATTACAGAGTTAATCACTCAGAAATCTTTTTAATTAAAAAGGTATTAAAGATTTTTGAAATCTAACGAAGAGAGCTGTAATTTAGAAAAGTATTCATTCTTTAAAAATGAGGAAAAATAGCTTCGAATCTTTGAACATTTAGGTGAAAAGAAGAACTGGGAATAAATGAAAGAAAACTTCTTCGAGGTCATCTTCAAGCTCCTTTATCAACTTAAAATAGTGCTCTAAAATTAATTCAGAGTTGTGGAACACTAATCTGTTTTTCCAATTTAGGCTCGGCGCCAAATGCAAATTAACAATTGGGTGTGAATTTTAAGATAAGGGAATTAATGAGGTCAAATTAAGTCTGATTTTATTTAAATTATTACTTGTATACCAATCTATGCTGCAAAAATGCCAGTTACTTTGCCAAGATGCAGTGAATAAAATTATGCAGCTACGAATAATAATTTAATCCATAAACAGAAAGTTGAAGCTTAGTGCTAAATTTATAATGCATAATTAATAAATCAGTTGGGCTTATGAAAAGTATCTTGCTTTGGACACGTATTAATAAATGTTTCCCATCTTAATTCCAGTCACTTATATTTATTTCTTTCAGTTGCGAAAATCTATGTCAGAGGTTAATTAAAAGACTTGAACAATAATTAAAGTAGCTGAAATTAATTTAAAAATATTATAAGAACATAGATGTCATATTTTTCATTGAACGAATTAATTATTATTTATTTACAATCAAATTGCAACATTTAAATTATTAGTTCTCGTAGTTGTAATGATTATATATGGGGATAAAAAAAGACCGTATGTAAAATTTTAATACAAAATTTTCTATAAGAGATATAATTATTGAAAGAAATTAAAAAAAAAAAATAGGATAATTATAGATGCGTTGAAAATAGTTTTGTCGTTTACAAATTGATTTCAGTATACTTAGTTTCTAAGCCTTAATCTTAATTAATTTGATTTGTTTTTCTTCTTCTATTACGTCTAGTTATTCTGAATTTATTTTCATTGCATTTGTCTTCGCCGTCATATTTAATAGATTCTGATTTTTTTCGAAACAAAAACATAAAATTAAATGTTATACAAATATGGAAAAAAACATATCTCTAAAAAGTGTACAATAAGTAAATGATAAATAAAGTCCTCAAATTTAAATTTGTCTATCAATAATTTGGAAAAAAAATACTCCAAAGTCGTAATTTATTAAGTTTATGAGTCGTGAAACTTTTATACATACTAGAGCAAAGAAAGAATAATTTTAATTCGGATTTACTATTTATATAAGTTATCTTGTTAGTTTGTGTTCCCTTAAAGATAACATAAATGTTTAAAAGCTTATACCGGAATAAAAGAACTTTATTTGAAGTTGTTTTTCCATCTATTTCTTTTCGGGCAATTAAGTGAAATAATTTTAATGAAAACGTTTATTACGAGTTATATATTTATGTACATATATAACCTAATGTGGCTCGTTATTTCTTTGGCCATCGCCCAGATGCATACAACATTTTATATCCAGAAAGATTTATTCAAGACTTAATGAACTTTAAAATAAAATAATGTGTGGCATTAATTGAAAACTTCACCAAATTTTGGACTTCTGTGTTGAAAAGTGAATGCATTAAAACATGAATAAAGTATAAAGAATCATAACTAATAGTTAGTTTTCATTCTGCTTTCCATAATGAATATTTTTTGTAAAATTACTTTAGAGGAGGATACACATGATGTGTAAAGAATTACAATGTTCGAATATTTTAGCAAAAAATTAATTTAATTACATAAAAGAATAAAGGGCATATAATTTAAACGTATTGTATTATTACCATTATAATTTAAATTATCAAGTTAATTTTTATTTTACTAGATTAGTTTACTTTTTAATTATCATTATATTGGGCATTAAGAGATAAATACAATTTGGTTAAATATTTGAAAAAAATAGTTATAAATATTTATCCAAAATTTGGGTAAATAGTTATAAAAATTTGGATCAAAAGGCGAGGAAAAAAAAAAAGAATTACTTACTAACAAAACAATAGACATTAAATTTTTTTTTTCAGAAAAAAAAATGTGGCCACGGTAGCCGAGTGGTCAAGGTATCGGATCGTGGCTGACCTTGTCGTGATTTCTAGCCCTGTACCACTAAAGACCCGCCGTGTAGGGGAGAGATGCACGTTAAATCTGTAGAGAGCTCAAACGTCCTCCCGTTGGTGTGGTGAAGTAGTTAGGAGAGGGGGTGCCAGCTCAGGTGTCGTCCACGTCACTTGACCATGGTTCAAAATTACGTGGTCCGTCGCGAAAAGCCCTCGTGTAGCTGAACAGTGCGACGTTAATATTCACTCACTCACTCAGAAAAAAGATAGCAGCTCTTAAGAAATACAATTTACATTGCATCGCTTCTAATGTTCAGAAATTATTACACAGATCTGTCTCGTGTATTGAAATTATTTTCTGTAATTCATTGTTAACTTTTCTGCTGGGATTCCTTAGAAAAATTTACATTAAATTTGTGAGAAATCAAATTTGCGTTCAGAAGAGAATTTCTTTAGAACTGCAAATTTCATTGGAAAATTTATTGAGAATTTATCTTAAAAATATGAAGCACCTTTTAAATCATTGAAATAATAGATAATTTGGATTGAATTATTCATTTTAATGTCCAAACTTTCTGAATTATAAATGAATTATTGGTAAACTGATTAAAACTGTGAAAGAGACAGATTAATTGTTGAATAAAATGAAGCACATTAATTGTTTTTCAGAGAATTTAATTTGTTCGTTTTTATTCAGTATATATTAGATTGCGACACAAATTTTAAATGTTAGTTCGATATTTCATTTTGAATATCCTTAGTTCTGGAACTTGTACATTTAATTGCTTTAAAAATTTCAATTATGATCTAATTGGTTAAACACGGTATGATACAAAATTTACTGATTTGTTAAGAATTTATTCTTGAGAGATTTGAACGAAACAGTCTGATGAATAAATTATTAAATATAGTTAAAATAATTTGTTTCCTCGTCAATGTTTGTTGTTATGTTAAATATATCCTCTTTAAAAAATGTTTGAAGAAGATATACTTCTTTCTCTTTCTCACTCACTTCCTCCTCACACACTCACGTAAGCATGCAAATGGTGTTTGTTCTCAAAAGATACACATGTTGATATTTCTTATCAAAAGTTACACGTATTGACATTTCTTCTCAAAAGATACGCATATTGAAATTTACTACATCATAACCTGAAAATTTATTTTTAACTAAAACTTCGTATACTGTTTACTATTTTAGAAAATAAATATAAAACAGAATTAGTAATTGCATTTGTTTGTTACGAATGACTTGTTTGATACTGCTGCAAAAAATCAAACCCTTCTTTCCCACTTAAATAAACGTATTTAATTTATAAACATGTTATACACATTTCATTAATAATTATAAAATAATTTTCTTGAGTGTTTCTCTCTGAATGACTGAGGATATGAACTTTTTCTTCACAAAATGTATCCAGGACACTATAAAGAATACGACAATGAACTTAAAGAGTTGAAATGTCTTTCAAAATCTAATTATTTATTGGCTTCTTTCTGCATGTATCTTGTCATATCAATATTTTTTTTCGTAATTTTTTTACTGATAAGTTTGACTATTGTGGATAACTGCTAATACAAGATATATTCAACCTTGATTTTTAATTGAACACAATTTATTATTAATGTACCTCAACTTAACCTAAGATATATTTTAGTTCCAATGAAATACCGTCACAGTAAGTATTTATTTATAATTAGAGCAATGTAGATTATGAAATTAAATAGCAAATTCCACAAAACTGTATTTTTAATACGAACTATAATACAAACAACTATATTTTTAATATGAACTATAATACAAAATAACTGATCTTTAATAAAAAACTGTAATTTTAAGAACTAATATATTTCGGAAGTTTCTTTCCTTTAAAGTTTCTAAATATTTTCCCAACACATTTCTCAAAGTAAAAAGCCCATATATAAGAAACTCGATTTATTGTAAAAACTTAGCACATATTTTTCAGAAATCGTAAGAATGTATAAATATTTTTTATACTTTTTTCAATACACATATCTCCAAAAACGGGGAAAAAATAAAAAAAGGTTAGCTAATTTTTTACGGTTTTATTATAAGATTGTAAATGTTATTTCTGTTGATTTCTCGCGGAAAGAGCAATTCTTTCACGAGTTTATAATTCATGCATAAATCACTTTATGCTCTTTCTCTCTTTTATGCCGCAAGGCAAATAACGGAGCTCATAAACCCTCTCCATGAATAAATATTTGTTAATCTTACGTTATCTATTTGCTGCTGATCTTAAGACCTTATCGTTTGCTGTCCGGCATAAATTTAGATTTAAGACAAGCGGAAAATTTGTTCTCAATTCTAACGTGAAATCTACATTTAATTTTAAATAAATTTTTGTACCACATTTTTTTATCTATAATACCATAGTCCACCGTATGGCAGTATTTTGCGACTCTATTAGTAGAATGGAGTCATGATTTCGCTAGAGACTTTACAAGATAATGAAGGATGCAACGTTTTAAATCAAGCAAGAGTACATAGAAATATTAAGTTAACCATGTGGTAATTAATTTAACACATATAATTCATGAATTTTAATGTTCTTAATTTTGTTAAACTCGCTGTGTGAATATTAAACCTGATTAATTCAATGTTTTTGTATCTATTCACTACAACTGTAAAGCTCAAAGCACATATATTTGTTATTTTTTTTCTGAACCTAATGCTATACAACGGTACAGTCATTAATTTCAACTGTTTTCTTATTATGTAATACTGTGAATACAGCTAATATTATACATTCGTTAGCAAATTAATATCAATATTAAAACATATAAAAAAATTAGATAAATTAAAAGTTGGAATTTGCATTACAAACGAAGGTATTTTCATATTTTTATATTTAACATCCTCACTATATACTTTTGAGCATTTGGAGCATTTCAGCTGTTACCTTCAGCAGGTATTTGAAGCTTCCGGTTTCTATTGACATCTGCAGTAATATTTTAAACACATGTAACTTTTTTTTCTAATAATCACTCAGACAAAACAAAGACAGATTTAGAAAGCTAATTATTTGAATTTTATAATGATAACATAAAAAAAAAATGTGATTTTTGATCCAAAATGACATTTTCAACGTAGGTCTCCAACGATACCCTAAAAGAAGATAGTTCAAATTAGTATAAACATGGCCCAAAAAGAATCGTATTGGTTATCTAATAACCTAAAAAAAGATCTGATTTTTTTACAAACATCAAACTTTGAAGCTGCACTCAAGCTAATGGAAGGACCTCATGACTTTGAATCATGGTCATGTGACGAGGGGGACATTTGATCTGACGCTCCACTCTCCAAACTTCAACATCACATGAGCATGGTGACTTTGAGGTTCAACAGATTTAACCTGTATCAGCCCCTCTCCATCGCGGGTCTTTAGTGGCACTAAGACTTGACAACGATGGTCAAGAGTTCTCTCGTGACCATGAACCCTTGGCTACTGCGGCATTTAAGAAAGTCATGAAAGACTATTAAGAAGATTTTAACTGAACTAACCCGTTAACCTGTTAGTTCAGTTAAAATCTAACTGGTTGTTAACTAACTGATTGTTAACCCGTTCAGGACCATGATCACACACATCTAATCACACGTTTATTCCTCCAGGCCCCTTGGTATCATCGTATACGTGATTGAGCTTTCCCTGCTCTAAGGCCCATGATCACACCGGAGAGATTTGAGTTTGGAACGTTTATATATATTAATTTTTACAAGGCACTAGATGGTGGTTAAAGTTCGGTTTTTTTTTCAAATAATGTTTTACAAAACTTTAAACTTCAATTTGTGTCTTTCGGCTCCGTTTTTTTTTTAAAATTAGACCAGGGATATTTTTGAATGTAAACAACTTCACGTGTTTAGCTCTTTCGAGAGAATCGGACATTTAAAGGTTCGTGATTTACTACACTTTGGGTTTCTGTTTATATTTTGACTAAGTAGGAAAAAGATGGAAAGCTTATTACTTTATTAGGCATCAGACATTCATAATAATAGTTTTAATATTTATTTTATTTTTGGTTCGTATTTTTACAACAATTATTTTTATTCTCAAAAACATTTAAAAAACAGATGTTCATAGAACAAACGCAATGACTCATTTTTAACGAAAAAGAATCGTTTGTTCTCTCTTTTGTGCGTATGTGATTCATTTTTAATTAGTTAGAACAAATGATTCTTTTTTGTGTGTTGTGTGTGTGTGATTTTATATTAGTACTAATGTGATACCAAGAAAACTATACGCAATAAAAAGATTAATTAAAAATAAAAAAAAAACAATAATAGCTGTTTTAAAAGAAATATTTTTAATCTTTTAGAGTATCAGTTCAAGCCACAAAAGGTTTGTGAGAGTAAATTCATCGTTTGGAATTCGTCAGATAGTATTTTGTAAGTTTTGCCTCTATTTTGCTGCAATCATCATGGTGAAAAGAGCACTTGTTTATTTAAATGAAAACATTTTCTTTAAAATTCGCAATTTTCTTTCTTTTTTTTTTAATACAGCGAAAATTTTTGTAATGTAAATTCAGATATTATCAATGATAGTAAATTGTAAATTTTAGCGTATTTTATTGCAACAAAGATTTTTATGAATTTTTAAATGAGCTTAGCAATAAAATTCCCCCTGTCCCGTGCGTGCGAGCCTGGGAAAATGTTTCTTTCTCATTTCGCCGGTCCTTATGGGGTTAAGGGCTTAAAGGATTATCTGTTTTTCAAAATAAAATAAAATAATTTGAATTAATGTAATTTTTAATTATCTCGCATGATCCTTTAGATTAATAATTTAGCTCCGAAAGTAAAGGTATATTATTAAAGGTTTATGCTATAAAATTAAACTATTTGTAAGCACAATTAATTCTTTCAACTTAGCTGTATCAATATTAATTTAATGTAAGTGATATTCTGTCATGAACTTTTTATTTTCCATTTCAGGTCCCCAATTTCCAAGCAAATACTATAACGATAATTTTAAGGTAAGAAAAGTGATAAATTTGTATAAAATTAGCCCACCCAGTAAAATATTTAGTTTTAAAATTGATTATTACAAAATCTTTCATTAAACACATGTTACCGAAGCAGAAATAACAAAAATTATTTGGGATTAAAAATGAAAATCGAATAAATATAAGAAATAAGATAAGGAATCAAGTTATTAATGTTAAGCTCTAAAATCGCATCCATTATTTGGTCTTCTTACAAACTTTAAGTTTTCTTATTTCAAAATTTGTTATAATGCTCAAATTTTTTTTATTACATATCCTCTTAAAATTTTAATAGTAAAACCTTATTTAATTAGTCATCAAAATTTTCTGCTATCTTTATTATCTGTTAATATTAAGTCACATTTGAGTAAAATCAAATTAATTCAAATGTAAGTACATCTGCATCCAAAATTTTACGAGTTTTACACATCTGTGGTTCTCTAAATAATACAATTTTCCTTGGTTGATATTTCACTTGAAGTTTGGGCGCAAACCAAACTCTTCTTATTTTATTTTTGACGTTTATAAATAGCTGACAATTAGATTTGCCACTGAAAACAAGATAATAAAGTTTGAACACAAACAGGTTGAGTAGTTTTTCTGTGCTTTGGTTTGGATTACCCTCTTTATCTTTAATTAATGTTAATTAGGAGACTAGTATTTTCTGTCGAGCATATTTTAATTTCCTTTGGGAAATTTGAGCATCGTTTGCAAGTGCAATTATGATGCCCCGTCACCGTCGTTAAGGCATTGAAAATTTTGCCACCGGAGATATATCCACAGAAGATGGAACTTGTTACGCATTAGAAGTAAAACTGTTAGCAGTTAAGGGGATATGCTTGTTACGCTGCATTAAATCACCTAACTAGAAAACTGGACGGTCACTGCATTTTTGCGACGGTATCTTATAAGAGAAGAGCGTTTCATTTATGACCCCCTATTTCTGATAATCAGACTTGTTGGCTTAAAAAAATTCATAGTTGGATATCACCGAGTAATTGGATCATCAACAATCTATGAGTGGAAAAATAGGAGGTAAATTAAAAAAGATAAAAAGAAAAATGTATATTTTTAATTAAGGAATGTGAAAGAGAGGAATTTCTACTGATTATTTTTGAATGAGTGTGAAATTAAAGATAATAGTTTCATACACATAAACTCCACAACTTAATTTTCGTGTGCATTTAATAGCCAGTTTCTTAGGAAACACACAAATATAAATAACACTACTTCTTCCTACAATATAAATAACGTAAAATGAATCTGATATTGATTTATTATTGTTTAAAAATCACATTAAAGCAAATTTTTCGCTTGTTATTTATCTGTCAAAATGGTTTTTAATTAAATATTGCTACTTTATATTAACAACAGCTCCAGAATTTTGAACAATTAAATGAAGATTTACATTTTTTATTAAAATGAATATTAGGACAAAGTATTTTTTTACTTATTCTTATTTTTGCAACAAGAAACGTTTCCTATTATTTAATATACAGTAGTTTAACGTTTAAATTTTTTTTGGGTAGAAAACATGTATGATATATATTAGAAACATTTTAGGACACTTTTTTCTTAATAGATTGAATATATATATATATATATAAATACAGGATTTTATTAAGACTAGAGATCTTATTAAAAATTGAATTAGTCAAGTTGGTGATAGAGTCTAATCTTTCTGCTTTATTTTCATATTGAAATGTTATGAGTTTAATTAATTTTAGTTGTCTTTTAATGTCTATGAATGAAAAAACCTCGATTAATAAGTGAAGAAGAAATATTTATCTGAATTCCCACTCTTACAGCAATTAGAATATAAATAAGAAACACGCATTGAATTTTTAATATGCCCATGTTTTCCTTGGAAAAGATGAAAAATTCAATTTAATTTTGAACAAACAGAATATGATAAAGAAATAATATCTTTCATAGTTGAAAATTTAAGCCGATTGTAAGCAATCAATTGCCAAAGCGCTTAATTCGTAATTTGGAATTTCTTTCGACATGTATTCTATTTTCGCTTAAAATTTTGAAGAAAAAATATTTTTTAAAATGAGTTTGTGTTTATTATTCTGAATTAAATAGAGAAAATTTTCTGAAATTCTTGATTGAAGTTTAAATATGGTTTATTAGAAATTTGAATCTTTTAAGAAAAACGTAGCCTCCCTTTTTCAAAAAAATTATAAATTTATGACTCTCAAAAAAGAAGAAAAAACATATCAAAATAACAACGTATTAAAAATTAAAATTTTATTAATGATTATTTTTTAGATATATGTTTATATCTTGTATATATTCATGTACATATTTTTATAGTTTTATTTTGGATGCTACAATGTTTGATATTTGTTTGTATTCTTAATCTGCGAGCATTTTCTGTTGTTCTTTATCATAAAAACGAATAAACTTTATATTCTAAGATGATGGAAAAGCCCTCTACCAAGACAAGTAAATTAACTAGAAAACAAAACAAGACACTTTTTCAGAGCGTTGCAATTATAATTGCTAGCAAGATAGTTAATTCTTGAAATTTTTATAATTTATCAAATGCAACTGAAAAAAAATATATTTGCGCTCTCTTTGTTTTAATCTTTTATGTTTGTTAAAATCTTTCCCCGAATAAATTGTAAAAAAAAATAATAATAATAAAATAGTTTGGAAGTAAAGAGAAAAATTCACATCACACAAAAATATTTTTCACCCTTTAAATTATGTAGAAGTAAGGGAAAAAATAAAGAATTCAACTTTCAAATTGTTCAAACAAATACAGTAACTAAAAAGTAAACGAAAAAGTATTTTCATTCTTAATTAAATGGATTTAGTCTTAAATTCTGGTGTTATTTTAAATTAAAAGTAGGTACCTCAAATTTACTTGTAAAAAAACGTAATATAATTTTGCCTTTTTTGAAAAAAAATGAAGTATTAATATACAATGCACTCAGATATAATTTTATAGCCTTTCTTTGGTATTACACAGTTCAAAGAAAAGTAATTGGATTTATGTAAAATAAATATCAAGTGGAAAAATGAATTATCTAGAAATGATTTTTTTTCTCTTTTACATGTATGCCTTTATGATTTTCACAGGATAAGCCGACTGAAAATTAAAAAAAAAATTGTTCCCGAAAGTGGCATTTTGGGGATATATTTATTTTTCAAATCAACAAAAAATTGAAGTATAATGAAATAGAAAAAATTACAGAGAGTTTTGAAAACATTTAAAATTGTGAATGCCTTTCTCTTCTTTTTGAATTTTGTATGCATCCTAAAAATATATTTCCTTAATTATTTTATGTAACATCTGTAACGACATGTTCTTTTCACATCATGTAGGAAAATACTTAATTGATCGTATATATTTTTTCTATGACTAAATGACCTATAACGCGGGAAATTATTCTTGAGATGCAGTTATTTATATCATATTAATAGTAGTTTTAAGGAAATTTGCTAAGATATATTTTATTGAAGAGTTATTGGGTTTTTGCACGTATTGTGAAGTTACCTACAGGTGAAATTGGGTGTTTAAAGGGTTGGGCTTGAATCCTGATATCAGCGAAGATCATCATGTAAAATGATGGGATCTATTGAGTGACAGATTTAATATTTTGTATGTATTCTCATATGTTATGATGTGTAAGTTCGATGTATGAAGGATTGTATATGTAATTGATGCATGATTATCATAATGTAACTGTTTAAAAGTTGCGAGGAGTGGTACTAAAAACTGTAGCGATATCAATCGTTCTATATACAAGATGAAGGGAGGAGATGAACAGTAATTGTCATCATAAAAAAATCCAGAATTAACTATTTAACTACAATTTTGTTATAATTTAAAATCGTAAAAAAATCAATCAATAGCAAAGTATTAGATCATTATCAAAAGGTCTATACATAAATATGGGTGGTTTAATCTATACCAAAGTATTAGAGCACATCCTATCTTAGGAGTCTATTTTTTAGGAGCATTCGAATAACATGTGGATATTAATAATCGACAATTTCTTAAAAAAAGAGCCACTTTAAAATCCAAAGCTACGCTAGGTAATGGTGATTAATACTGAAAGACGATAAACAACTGTCCGTTTTCTTTCATTATGTCTAGATTTCCGGAACTGTTAGGTGAACCATTAAGTTTGGGTATGAAGACCCACTTGGTAGTATAACTGGAGGTGTCATTTAGAAGTGAAGTGTTCTTTGGTGTATAACGGGTTCTCTTCACACATTCCAAATAATTTTCAAGGGGAAAAATTCTTTCCATAAATTGCTTGAGAACATCTTTCTGTGAAGGAACCGTGACGCATGCAAATGAATCTTTCTATTTAAAGTTAAAGGAAGCGAATTAGGGGAAAAAGTTACTCGTAGTAATGAATCTCGGAAATCATTAGATTATATTTGTGAGGAACACGACACATAGGGGTATGTTATACATAGGGGAAGATCAGCGTACTTCGGCATAAAACTCATAATCTTACTATCTTTGTCCAGAACTATACAAGTTGTTGAACTCGTGAGTCTGACTTTCTCTACTGACGATATAAGTACAATTTATTATTATTATTAATTATGGCTAACTCGTTACTAGTACCTAGTTGCAACCCTATTAGATTTGGAATCGATTTGGCTTTTAAGTGTGTCTCTGCCTTCGGTTGTTCCTGACGCTGACGTGGACGTTCACAACAAGGGGGGGGGGGTTAAGCTTAAATCACCTCCGTTATGGAATATCGCAATTCATGGTGACTGGTATTACCTCTAATATAACAAAGTCTTATTCTTCTATTGCAACTCTCGATGCTAAAGTACTAATGAAATTTGAGATATCAGTGGTAAGCCTCCAGTGACTGAGGCATGCGATTTGTTAAAAAAGAGAATTTCGAGACTATTCTCACAATCTGAAACTATCCAATTACAATTTGTCTTGCAAGGTCTTCACTTAGGGGATAAAAAGCCTTCATGATTTCCACATGGGTGCAGCTATTTAGTAAGTCAAAAGTCGTATTTTGAAGAATTTGAGTCTTACGTAGCCACCTAAATTAAAATTTCCCCTTTCTTTCTTACAAA
>BMAV01024089.1:0-34301 GCA_019973955.1 Trichonephila inaurata madagascariensis
TAAAAAGGGCATTTTTCAAAAAGGAGAATATTTTGAAAATGGGTTTTATGTTCCTTTTTTGCAAAATATTTACTTAAATAATTTTTATTGTATACTATTCTTAAACAATTTTACATATTTTTTAATCTAAGTGACACTAAATATTATAAATATTATTCATTTATACCCGTTTGCAAAATCACGGTTCCGAACGTAGTCGGATACCTTAAAAATTAAATATAAAAATTAGAATTAATATTGAACCTTAAGATGAATTTATAAACAAAATAATGTTTAAATTCAAAACAAGCAAAAATCGACAATAATAATATATTTGACCACCCTTCATAATTTTCTGTACCTGTGACTATGCTAACCCGGAGATATAGTAAAATCATGAGTAGCAAATGAAAGCTGCAACGATAGGCATCAAAAGTGTGGAGACCGCTCTCGACTCCACTTCGTTACAACAGCAGGGGTCGTAACTTTCCAGTGACATACCGCAGTATATCAGACAATTGTTTGGCATCTCTGGAATGCTTTCTATTTTCTCGAAATGACGGAAGGAAGATTATTGAAGAAAATAGCAACATCAACATCTACGATTGAATACAAAAATCTCTAAATATTGTTTATCATCACTCACATTAAATTCCTCTAACTCTTTACAACGCAGACTTTTAATATGACTTTCTATTTTGCACATTTTTTCAATGGGTATTTCATGATGTTGTACGAATATATATTGTTTATAAATTACTAATATCTATGAGCTAGCATTAAGCTTTTGTGATTGTATTGAAAAATATTCTTATAACCTGACCCCTTTCTAAAAAGGAGAGGGCATAAATATAAAAAAACTGAAGTAGAATTACCTTTAATGCTACCGCAACTCCCTTTTGAAAGCGGAATTTTCAACACTCTTTTTAAGTGGATCTCTATTCAACAAAATAAATATGCTTGCCAAATTTCAAGTCAAAGTCTAAAAGATCAAAAATGAATTTTTTTATCAAATACCCCGTGGACACCTTAGAATCGATTTTCGGAAGACCCTTTCAACTCAACAAAAGAAACATGCATACTTAATTTATTTATTGTAGGCCTAGTAGCTCGAAAAGGGGATTTTTTTTATCTATATTCCAAAGTAACTTCCGCAACCCACTACGGGAGTCGATTTACACAAAACTCCTTTTTAAAGGATATCTATACACAGTGGTGTAACGGTGAACATTTGTCCTGCAAAGTCAGTTTTTGGGGCCCCAAATTGGATTTTTACAAAGGGTAGTTAGGTACTTGAAGAAGCTAGGCTTTTTGGGGCCCCCTAGAACCCCTGCTTTCCCCCGTGGTGCGGGAGTTGCGGGGTTGTACGTTACGCCCCTTCTATACAACAAAAAAAACATGACTACCAAATTTCAAGTCTGTGGGTCTAATGGTTCCAAAAGCGAGGCATCGCTTACTCATAACATATCGCAGCTTGTAGGATTCAATGTTGCGAAATACCTTTTGTGCGAATCTCTACTTGTTGAAAGGGTCACCATCTCGCGCGCGGGGTCTGTACTACATAACCCCTCCTTAGCGTAATATACCAACCTTTCCAAAAAGGATATACTTATATCTCATCTGTATATCAAATAGTTGAGAATATTGCTTGATGACTGAGTGAGTGAATGATTGAAGTTGCTTTTCTCTTTACTTATGTATATGGATTTACTTTATACTTACTTCTGCAGCAAAACAAATTCAGATTATCCACAGAAATTCATGGTACCAATCCTTTTTGGCGGTGAGTACAGCAATTATACAAGCTAAGTTATTCTTAACCACCATTTAATTCAGGAAACTTTTTTAACATTCTCCTTTAAAACATTTAAATTTTAGAATCATTGCCATTTTTTTTTTTTTAATTGTTAAGTGGGACCGACACCATTTTAACAATATTCTAACTTACAAACTTTTTAACATTTCTTAAATGTCATTATAATAACTGCACGTTTTAGGTGAAATAGGTAGTATGTAAAATAAGGAGGGAGATATCCTTATACATCCTTGTATTTCAGGAAAATTTCATATATAAATTCTAGTGGCCCTTTATATACTTTTCTACGTGTCAAAAAATTTTACTTGCATTTCTTATGACACGTGCTAAAATGAATCCATTCAGGACTGCTTTAGAAGCAAAATCTTGGGTTCTGACAGCTTTTACATGAACAAATAAAAATATAAATGTGAGAAAAGTATACTGAGATCACATTCGAAAAATCAATGATTTAAAAACGGAGGAGAAAATATTTCCCGGCCCTTCACTCTGGAGATTTTGCTGTAAGCTGTCTTAGAATCTGGCGGCCACATTGCCAGCGGCTGTTCTGAAACTGTTCAAGATGAAATGAAGTATAATAGAGAAATGTGTTAGAAATTCAAATTTAATGTACTTTTGCTTAATTTTTTTGTTGATAAATGAAAACGTTCTTTACGCATTCAGCGCAATTGGATTTCTTTTTTTTTACTTACTTTTGTGGTTTATTTTTATTAAAACTTCAGATTATGTTATATTAGAAATGTGCATGTTTCATGAGCTGTACATACAATAGCTTCTACTTTGGTATGCTGTATTAAAAACAAATATTCAACTTATTAGAGATTACTTAAAACCACATCCGGCACTGCGATTTGGTAAAATGCTAAGCAGAATATACTTTTTGTAATATTTGGTATTTACTTATTGTTAGATTAGGAATATACACGTAAAAGTGCTGTAAGAATATTATTACAATGAAACAAATTATTTAGATACAATGTTTTGGTAAAAATAAACGGCGTAAAACTACCTTACAATTCGTCCATTCTTAACGTGAAAAAATGCTCCTATAATAGCTTTTTGCTTATATCGCGTAAGACTTTTCCATAGAGTACAAATAGTATTTTGAAACTCACATTTTCAGAGTTACTACCAATCAAAATAATTATCAGTGTTTTTGTTAAATTTTCATACAGTGCATTGAAATATGGATAAAATCCACATATAAGTTATATATTTTGCAAATCACTGTTCAGACTCAGTTCAAGGTCTGAGCTATATATGAGCAAAATATTAGTAGTATAGAAGCATTTAAGGAGAATGTTTTGAAAAGTGATTCATTCTATAATTTGTTTTTAAAATATTAATATTTTAATAATTTTTGTAAATAATATTCTGAAAACAATTTGATACCTTATTCCAATCATGATACTAAATATTGAAAAAATATATATTCGTTTGTACGCTTTTACAAAATCAAGGCTCGTAACGTATCCGGATACCTTAATATAAAAAATAAAAACAATGAAGATAAATTATTTTTGTTTGTACGTATTGATGTCTCGTGGATATTTAAATTTTTCTTGTCAGCAGGTTACCCTTTTTTTTCTAGTTACTTCCCCTGGTGTTTCTGTTCAGCAATGTTGAATTAATAGAAACGCTTGCAGACTTTTTAGCACTAATAATTTTCAGCATGCATTAATTTGATTCTGTAAATCGTAAGAGGTATGTTTGAATATTTTTTTTTTCTGACGTTTATTCCAAAACGTTTTATAATTTATTAATATTTGAACAAAACTACTAAAACTAAATAAATAAATTTTAAAACAACCAAAGAGCAAAATAATAATATAAAAGTATGGCTTTTCTAATCTCTCATACAGGTTTTATTGAGCAAGCTTTAAGAAAGTAGTTAAAACTTCTTGTACATCACTACACTTGGAATTGAACAACTTTTCAAAAGTAGGAAAGGTTTACACAAATCTTAGCTTCCGGTAGGGTTCTATTGAGTTAAATTAAAATTTATTAAATACAATAATATATTTACTTTTGATGATAAAATAACACAAGCGTGTGAAGTGTAAAAGATTCGCAGCTTACACAAACACATAAGCGTGGCCACAAATTCGTAGTACAATATGAGAGTAAGCCAAAAGAAACAAATCGCTTTCAGATTCGGATATACCCTAAAGCTGCTCCCTGCATTATCTTTCTGAAGCAGGGGTGGGTAGAGATCATTCGCGGTTGACCGGTGGTTCACTAAGATATTTTAGGGTGATTACTTACCGGCAGAAGATTAGCAGTTAGTAATTATATACAGAAGAGGCAAGATTAACATTCAGGGCGTCTTCTATGACTACTTCATGGCCGTAATTTGAGATGGCTCGTACCTTATTGCAAATATATATATACAGTGGTGGCAGCCAAAATTGTGGACACTTTTTTAAGTGATATCACTTTGTAACTTTGTACATAACTGCTGCTCTGGAACATTTTTAAGCTGCACAAAATACTAAAACCATGTTGCATATCGTTTTGAAATTTAATATTCAAGTTAATACAAAAAAAAAGAAAATTCAAATGTAAAGCAAAAAAGTATACTTGCGATATATACGAATGCCATTTGAATAATAGTCATAGCAGTGAGTTATCAGAAACTTAAGTAGAGGTTACGTTTATTTGCAGAAGCTGGCTCGTGTTTGTGGGCTGGAAATAGTTTGGGAAGCTCTTCGCATTTATTACATGATGCCGAGGAAACAGTATAGCCATGTCCTCAAGTGGCTCCCTTTTTTGTTTTCATGGGTACCTCATTCGGCGGACAAAGTTTTCAAACGGTGCCGCAAGTTGTCGATGTGGGACAACAACGCAGTGATCTTAGAACGATACCAGTCTTTCTATTACTTTTGCACAGTATTGGAAAGAACAGAATCTTGCTGAAAAATAAATAAACATTGTTTGGTAAATAGATCCTGGTAAGAAGCGGGTTCTGGAATGGTGTGTCTGTTTTATGACATTTGGTGAACATCGTGATGTGGGGTATTGTACCATCTGCTGATATGCATGACTAAATAATAAAACCAATGGCGGCACTTCACGGTTGCCTGGATGCGGTAAGATATAGAGTTTACACGGTATTTACGCACGCACGTCGCTACGTATTTGATATGCTACTGAAAAACGATATTTTTAGTTTCCTCCTCCATATAACTTGTGAAAATAATTATTTGTCCGGTTAATGTTTCCATTGACTGCAGTCCCACACGGTGCTGCTATAAATTGAAGATAGGGCTTTCGTGGAATTCTACCTTTTTGTCTTACATACTTTAATCAACTCCTGTTTTTTAACCTGACGGAAACACCAGCATCACTCAGATACTTTCACAGTGGATATTATGAAATTCTTTTATGTAACATAAGCCTTTTTATTCTTCTGGTCATCAACAGATGAAAACCCGCACCTTTTTTAGGAGAAGCTTTTTTCCTGCTTTTTTGTGTGTGTGAATTGTCTCCTGACATCAAACAAAACGTTCAATCTGCAAGTGTAATCACTGAACTACCATCCCTGTATGTAATTTTTAACAAAAGAAATACAACTTTTCTTGCCACACTTGTGTCAGTCTACTCTTTTATTTGATGCATTTTGCGCTTTCGACTAAAATACCATTGTTATCCTGAGAGCAGGAAACAGTCCTGACCTCAATTCTATCGAATACCTGCAGCACCGTTTGAAAACTCTTGTCGAATGAGGTAAGGAACTAGTGAGGATATAATTGTTTCCTGGCTTCATGTTTTACCAAGGGAAGAGCTTAAACCTATTTTCAGCCCAATGAAGCATCGATGTGAAGCTGTAATAAAGAATAAACGCAACCTCACTAAAGCTCCTGATAACTCATACCTATGTCAGCCATCAACGTGTATCGACGGTTATCGCAGCATAACTCTTTTTGCGTTGCAAATATTTGAATTTTTTAATTTTGAATTTAGTATTAAATTCTCTTTAAAATGATATAAAATACTTAGCATTTTTGTGCAACGTAAATTTTTTCTGTACACTTTCAAAACTTAAAAACATAACAATTTAAAAAGTGTCCACAATTTTGACCATCACTGTATATAGTATATTAACAAATGCGTCATTTGATATTGTATATTTGGGGCTTTTATTATTTATTACGTTTTGTGTATTTTGCATTTTGTTTTAGTACGATCTTAAAACAATATTCCATTGTAGTTACGTAGGATGCGTAAAATGTGACTATTAGGATTATACAAAAATATGGTAACCCACCCCTTTTACGGCGTAAGCTCACCACACCTATATATACATTTTGGAACGCAGCGGCGGTTGGACGGCACAAGCGCACGGCCGACGGGGTTGAGCGTTAACAGCAGGATGAGTTTGCAGTGGAGTCACTTGAAGACTAATTATTGAACCTTCTTTCTTTTCACTTATACAAACCCATCCTTCCAATCATAATAACTCTCTTTGCCAGGAAAAAGCACAAGTTATAAAACTTTCGTAGAATATATTTCATTAGAATACACAGAATAATAGCATTTCTATTCACGCATCGTATTTTATGATGTAAATCATTTCGAAAACAGAAATATTAAAATAAATACTAGTTCTGTTTAGTTATTTTAAACGTAAATATGCTCACTATCTTAATTTCAGACCTATTTGTAATGCCATATAAAAACAAAATTTAAAATTATTATTAGCTAATTTAAATGGAATACACACAACACATATAAACTCGCGTAAGGATTTCTTCCACACATCCATGTAATTTATTCTCGGCATCATTTAAACGTATTTAAGGATGCAACAAAGGACTATTTCAGTTTATTTCTCGACAGAAATTAACATTTTAAAATTTACTTTAACAACAGTTTAAAATTTTGTTAATTCTTATTTTCAAAAGAAGTAAATTATCGGCATATACTTTAAAAACTGCCAGATTATTATTTTGATATTATTTGACAGCCAAGATGGAGCATTTCTACTATTTTTCTGTACAAGGCAATACATTTATCTTTTAAAAATATTAAACTGTTTTACTTAACTGAACCGAACTCTCCCAGGAGGAGTGAATCTTGAGCGTCGTCAAGTGTAAACGAATGCGGCATGCTTTCAAATGCGTATATCTGCAAATTAAGATATCCCGACTACCTAAAAATCGTGATTTTTTTTTTTAAAATAGACAAACTTTATATGATTTTATTTTATAGGCTCTCTTTTTAGCATAAAAATACCAAGTTTTTACCCATTCACTGGAACAAAACTACAAGTATTTAATAAAAAGCGAATGCCATAACTTTATAAGACGTCAAACTTTTAAATGCGTTTTACTCGAAATGTGTTTTTCAGCTTCAAATGGGGTCAACGTTGCTCAAAAGTGTTTAAACTAATTTGCTGAAATTTTTTTATTATGTTCTGTATAAACAGTAGAAGTGTTTTAACCTTCAGATTTATCAATCACTGTTTTAATTACCAAAACTTACTGTTCTTTAATATTGAGGAATAATATAATCACTGTTTTCCTTAAGCAATTTCATATAATAACTAAGATAAAAGTGCTCTAGCTTTTGTAAAATTAAATATCTTCTTATCCTGAAGGTCATTTCAAAAAGGAATAACTTAAAGTAATACATCAAAATTGAAAAATTGAGAATTCCTTTATTTACTATTTTATTTACAGAACGGGCCCTGTTGTAATTTTTGTCAATTTTTAACCCTTTTAGCAATAATAAATAATTTTTCTCTTCTTAATTTTAGTCTTTTTTTCTTAAAATGTACTAAATAAATCTAAAAACCACAAAAAATTCATCTCCATATATCCATTATATTAAAAAAAGTTGTCGCAAGTAGTCCGAGATACCTTAAGACGATTTTCAACTAATAAAATAGCATTTAAATGTGAATCTAAAATATTTCTATAGACTGATAATTTAACGAATTAGCATTGTTCATAACGAATTTGTACTATATTTTCGTTCTATCTTTTGAAAGTAAATGTGGTTTGTAAAAGGAAAGTAATTAAATGAGACATTTAATATCGGCATATTCTTAACCATCAAATTCAGTGAAAACATTGAAAGAGTTTTGATTGATTTACTGTTTTTATAATGACATTAAAAACGTAAACGTAAAGTGATGACTATTAGTTGTGAGATCTAATAAATTTCAACCACCAAGCAACATAAATGATATCTGAGAGAGATAAGAACGTGTTTTTACTAAGGGTGTGCACACCAAGCCAATCAAAAGGGCTTTTAACAGCAACCTAATCTAGAATTATTTGAATGGGAAAAGACAAATTGATAAAGCATTTTCATATGCATTTTATCAAAAATAGTAAACTACGTGAAAGAAAGATATGGTCTTTTGCTAGAGGTCATACAATTCATTATTTTAAAGAGGGCAATTGTCTGAGAGAAAAAGAATGAATTAATGATGTCTGGAATATTTGTAACACATCGATTACATTTGAATGTTTTTCATTGGCAATGCCTTTCACGCTTTAGTATTGCGGTAAATGCGTTAGAAAAATTAATTTTCTATAATATGTGAGATTTAATAAAAGATGTTTTTTTCTTTTCTTTGTTTTTGAGGAAAAAAGTTATAGTGTTTGTTTCATTGCAAATATGGGGGTTCTTTTAGTGGTGAGTGATTATTAACGTCCGCACTGTTCAGCTACGAGGGCTTTGAGTGACGGACCTCGTCATTATGTGAGGAACCATGGTTAAAAAGTGACGAGGACAGCTAACAACTGAGCTGGCACCCACCTCTCCTAACTACCACACCACACCAACGGGAGGATATTTGAGCTCTCGAGAAATTCAACGTGTATCTCTCCCCTACATGGTGGATCTTCAACGGTACTAGGCTCGAACTAATGACACGCCGGCCACAAGACTGTTACCTTTACCACTAAGCTACCACGCCTACATCAACTGTAGATAAAGATCGAATAATGTCTTGATAATGCTGAGTGAATAGGAGTGATATTGATGATAAATTTGGTCATCAAGTCGCTAAATTAGGGGACAAAAATATATGCCTGTATCAAAATTCAATGGATTATAGGATTATTATTTGCCTACAGAAAGCCTACAAAAAGATCATGCAGAAGGGCTACAAGACAATTAAACAGTTGACCGTGACTGAGCATTTCAATTTACCTTTTGCGAGTGGCTACAAATTTGAATTACTATGTTCGACATTTGAGGGATATTTGATATATATTCTACACTATTTCAAATTTATACAAGTGTGCTGTTACCTGTTAGAAGAAAAAATACCGTAATTATTAGGGAATTCCAGAATAAATTACAGTTTATTTTTAAAAAGAAACCTGCCTATTAAATCAATGAACCTTTCCAGCATTATCATAACATTTATTTAAGCATTACATCAACCCTGTAGAAAATAATGTTGTTAAATGATTTATTGTTGTCTTGAAGTGGATAAATTTTTGATGAGAGAGATTGAAATATTTATGTATATATAGGTATTTTTATATAACAAAATCAATTTGTGGATATAGTACTAAGTTTGGTACATTTTTCCAAAAAGTCAACATAGTTTAATATTAGTGGCATATATCTATATTACATTAAGGCTTATACATGCACTGCATTAACAAAAATAAACAAAAATGTTATTCCTCCAAACATAAAACGACGTAAATACAATCAAAAACATATTAAAGAGTAGAATAGTCTATGGTGAGAAAAATATTTTCTTTCATGTTCATTACAGTTTCACATTTAAGCTAATAGAAAAAGTATATAATTACTAGTTTGAAAAAGAATAACGTAGCTGCTTTTAGGTTGTTATTTATTTTTAAAAACTATTATCTCTTTTAAAAGTATTATTTCATGCAACGGTTTTATACGGTTATTTATAAAAGGAAAACTAACTTCAGCATTTTTAAAGAAATAACAAATTGAATTTCGCGACACCAATCATTACTTCAGAAGCCCCATCACAGTGGCGTCAGTGAATTCGTACATGAATGAATTGAATGCGACTTACAAAAACGTTATTTCAGCGCGTGTTGTATTTTTATACAATAGCCATTACAGTAAAATGGAATAAAAGACGAAACGCCTTTTGTAATTCCGTTTGTACTCAATCATCAAAAATGGAGAAGAGTGAGAGGAAAGAAGTCACTGAGAAAACAAACAAGTTTAATATTAATTCGAAAAGCAAACAAAAGACGATCCATCTCCACTTAGAACACTGGATACGAGCATTTCTCGAACTTACGTTCTTTTCTGTTTATTGCGGAAGGAATATATATGTGTGTGTGTGATGATGATGAAGAAAAGTAAATAAATAATAGAGATGAAAAGAAATAAAAATAACAGAGTGGAGAAAACTTCTTCACCCGCAGGATATATCTAACATCGAATCTGGAGTTAGGAATGAAATTCAGGGTTGAACGAAAATAATGAGTTGAAGACAGGACATGGCCCGAAGCTTGGTGAAGGTGACGGCGCAAGTTTCTTTCGTTGTTTCATGGGTGAAATGAGTTAAGGAGTAGTTTTGTCTCCGCTGATTTTAGTTTTCATGGAATTGAGTTAGGGAATACTAGAAATCAATTCAATTCCGATAATTTCATACTTCATTTCAGTTAAGTTAATTATGCACAATCTAAGCAAGAGAGCGAATTTCTCTCTTTTGCAAAGCAGGTTTCATTTGTAATGGTGGATCATTGATAAATCACAGTAAAAATATAACTGATATAATAATTGCCATTTACGATTTTTATTCTGTATTTTCAAATATAGTTTCTACAGAAAAATATTTTAACCAAAAAACCTTTAACGAAATTTTGGGTTAAAACGAAATAATGCAACGGTCCCGAAAACTACTGTGCATTTTGTTTTTTATCTTTACACGAAACGAAAATTGCTTAACATGAAAATATTTACCTTCTTGCAATGAGTAAATTGTGGAAAACACCAACCGCGGAGGCTAAATTTCAGAGTAGTGTGAAATTAAAGAGAGGTTGTTTCATATTTTTCGTGGAAAGGAGAATAATTTGGTTTTGAAATACCCTCGGAATATAGCCTTTGACACAAGCCAATTATTTTATCTCAGCTACTTTCACCCGTCATCCCTACAAGCGCCTTACAAAAACATCTCATCTCTAAGCAGTTGGCTTTGAAATTGTGTGATGAGTACATCACAGTGTGAGTTAAAATCAGTAAAGTTTGGTTCGCATAATGGAAGAATTTTTTTGCAAACACAATGGCATAAGGGTAGGGTTGAAACAAAAACTTATATTTCGCTTAAAATTAAGATGAAGCTTCTTAAGGCTGTTAATCAAGATCAGAAGACGAAAATTAAAATCTGAAAAGATTTTGATAGTGCTAACTCTATTTTATCAACAATAATTTAAAAAAGAGGTCAAAGTACGTAAGTGTTTGAACGGTTTTTATTAAATACTACATGCATATACACACATCTTCGGAATGAAATATACTCTAATAGACTTAATTTTGTTAAATATATGTTTTATTTATTTATTTATTTTTGCAGTATCCTTTTACACAAAATTCTTTTAACATGAAAAAATATTTCAGTCTCCTCATTTCGTGTTAAACAATTTCAGCTGTAGTTGGAATAATTTGAGAACACACTGGCTATTTTGCCGAAGCGCATTTATTGTTTATGATAATCAAATTCGATCCGTTGTCTAAAGAGCAACTAATGGGATATTATCAATACAAAAAAATTTTTATACTGCTATCCATTGAACAAAAAAAATCTTTTTGATTAAATAAAGGTGTTCTCCTTCAAAATTTTAAAACCGAAACAAAATTGTATGTCACCTGCTGTGCTCAAAGCTCACAAACGGCAGACGTATGAATTTCGATGGCCCCGTCAGACGGCTGGCATTAGCAAAAACAACAAGAAGCAGTTTTAATTTAATTGACAATGTGTCCTGTACTTTTATTTGCTTTCATCAATCTTTTTAAATTCCCTTCCCATTAGCTCACACTCTCTTTTATTTTTTTTATTTATTTATCTTGGTGAAATTTTCAATCGTTAATAAAATACATTTTAAAGCTCTCAATTGAGCTGAAATTTACATACATGATATTTTTGGATGACAATACAATAGTTTAATTATAATTAATACAAATTAATGATTGATTAAAACTAATTATTTAAAAATTACAAATACACGCGGCGACTTAGCGACCCTTTTGGCGACTTGTGCCAAAACTTGAAAAAGGTTTTTTCTCACGTTTTAAAGCATTTGGATTGAACTGAAATTTATATACACATTGTTTTGGATGACAATAAGATATTTTAATGATGTGAATAGTAATTACCACTTATGTTGATTCTGTCCTATGTATATATACATATTTATATTAATTGTAACTATTTAAAAAGTAACTAAAATAAAATTTTTCTTTGTTGATCTAAGTAGGAATTGACTAAAAAAATTTTTTATATATATATTACTTGTGTTTCCTTGTCGTTTCCAGCAATCATATCAAGAGATTGGGTTTTCTTAAGAGTTTTGGTTTCGTTTTTGAAACTGTCTCTAGAACGTTCAAGCGGTTTTATTGTAAGCGTTGCTTTTCTTTCTGTTTGAAGATTAGATGCGTATTATGCAATACTTTGTTTCTTGGAAAAAAAATTGTTACAAAAATTTTAAACTCTCTCTCTCTCTCTCTCTTCAGGTACAAACCCTGAATAAGCATGCATTATTTTTAAATGTGAAGCATTTTCTTAGACAACAATCAATTAAGTTAAATTTAACGCTGACCATCGTATCAAAAAGAGGGCTAAAATGGGTGATATTCATAGTTATGAGGTATTATTGGATCACAGATCTATTGTGTATCAACTGCACATGTGTTTCATTCACCTGTGCCGGTTTTTCTAAAATTAATTAGGCATTCTTAAACGATATAATGAAATTCTCTTAAAACCAATGATTTTACAAGTTCATAATTTTAAATTTTATCATCTTATATACAGTAAAATGTTATGCGTTCTTTCTCCAAGAATCTTGATCAGATTTTCGGATATCTAGTTATCCATGAGTATTATAAACTAAAAACGCGATCGCTCTAAAAATTGCAACAACAACAAAAGAGATAAAAATTTTCAAGATTAATTTGTGTGTTTTAATCGTCAGTGTTTTCACACACACTCTACTAATTAAATTTTCGACATAATTAGTTTCCCCTCAAAATTATGTCCTGAGTTGCCTCCCCTTCTGCTTTCGTTCTTTTTGAGGCTCTATCTCTTTCCATCTGCTAGAGTTATAACCTTTCTAATTACAGTTACAAGTTAGTTACTTATAGATCATTTTAAAGCTTTCGCTTGCCTGTCCTCAGTGAACATTTTGCACAGATTCATCACAAATTATAAGGATTATCCTTAAGGTATCCGACTACGTTCGGAACCGTGATTTTAAAAAAGCGCACAAATGGATAATTGTCATGATATTTAGTGTCACTTAGATTAGAATACATGTATAAAATTGTTTTAAGGACATTTTTTCAAACAAAATTTATTTAAATACAATTTTTTGGCAAAAATTAACTTAGAATAATCTTTTTCCAAACGTTCCCCTTTTTTTGGAAAATTTCTATTATAAAAAAACCCTGTATATACTAGACCTTCTACAGAGGCTCCTAAATTTTAAAAAATTCACATTATTTCAGAGTTACCAGCAATTTAAATAATTATATCGGCGTTTTTTTTTTTTTTTCTTAAATTGCCCCCCTGTTGTCGTAAAATATGGATAAACCCACTTCTAACTTTATTTAAAAAATTTTAGGAGCCTCTGTAAAAGATCTGAGCATATGCGGCAAAATATTATTATAATAGAAGCTTTTTTTCACAAAGAACATTTAAAAGATTATTCGTAATTTTTAAAAATATTGTTTTAAATAAATTTTTGTCAAAATGCCCTTTAAAAACAATTTTAACTGATTTAATCTAAGTGAGACTAAATATCGAAAATTATCCATTTATGCACTTTTAAAATCAGGGTTTCCCGAACGTAGTGGGATACCTTAAATACTCTCGATTTTTCCAATTTTGTTTTTAATTCTATAATAGTTTCCTTGGAAGCTGCGTTTTTCCCCATTACAGTGCTCTTTGAGGGTACTTTTGTTATTAGATACCATAGCAGACATTTATCATAATTTCACTTGTATAACAATAATCTATATACATAAAAATAGATGTTTGTGTATGTGAAATCGCATCACTCCAATGCCGTTTAACCAATTACTATGAAAATTGGCGTGTATCTGTATTTTTTACGGAGGTTTTTGTGCAATCCTCTTTGTTTCAGCTCCCCACCAGGTGGCACTACAGCATATCAACTTTTGCGCCGTTCCATCAATCGCCAAGTTGCCAAGGTGATCGCCAAAAAGGATTCCAACTTGGCTCTATCACCAACATTTCGCTATGTTTCTATTGAATCGCCATTATAATATAAGGAACGACGTTGCTTGCGAATATTACAATTTTAACATAAAATAAATGCAACAGAACGTAATATTAAGGTATTTCACATCCAGATATAAATTATTTACACTATTTTAAGCGTTCATTACACAAAATTTGTAAAAATGTGTTACTTTTTCTGAGAAGTGATCAGCTTAGAAAGGTGTTATCAAAAATAGACCAACAAGAGATTTACGGGGTGTTATAAATAAAAAAAACATTCTTTTTGTCAGCTATTAGACTTTCAGACTTAAAATTTAACAAATATGTTGGGGTTTTTTTATTTGTTTTGTTGAAATGAGATATGCAAAAAGGTTGTTTTTTTTTAGGTTAATTTGCAATTTACGTAAAATTAACTCATTAAAAAAAAACTTCTTTATCCTTCAATCTGCATAGTTTAGTTTTTCAATTCACCAGTGCGAAGAACGTGTATACCAGCTAGTATGATATAAAAACGTTCCTTACCTTTTCTTGAAAAATTCCTCCATCAATCGGGAACTGAATAGTATGTATCCACTGGGAAATAAACCGTTTGTGACACAGTTTATTTTGGTTTCTTAAAGCACGTCATTCAACCCTCAGACTTCACAATTTCAATCTTTGTTCTGAATACATAAAAAAGAGAAATCTATCATTACACAATGAAACAGAGTATCATTTGCAGAAATTATTATTATTATTAAAATTATTGTGGATTCTACAGCATATCATAAGTGGCATAAAAAGTTGCCCAAGAGCAATCTGTTTTAGCAGAACCTCAATTATCCTAATTATCAATTCAGATCAGTTATCAATCAGCACTTTCAACTGGAAAAGATAGCCAAATTTCATAACAAATCCCAAGATGAGTTGTAAGGATCTCGCCTCCGCACCTAGAGATGTGGGAGAAAGGGAAGGAAGACTAGCCATGTTCAATATCACTCAATTTATTCATACAATAAGAAATATTTTAACATATTCTCTGGAAAATAACATAAATATCAGGTTCAAAAAGTTTTAAAGAAATAGATTTGTAATATTTTGAGTTATCAGACTCGCCATGATAGATTTTGAATAATTTAAATGCCCCCTTCTGGTAGATCAAAGACTCATTTTTACGGTTTTTCTAACTTTATAAAATTGATTTTAACTAGGCCTCTAGGTAGCGTAGAAGCAAAACAAAGTATGTTTTGGAAAACCAAAAGATACTTTCTCTATTCAATAAAATAAAAAACAAAAATATCTGTTTTGACCGAATTTGGTCATTTTCAACTTGTTCGGATACCTTAAATCCTTTATTATTTTATTCAATTTCATCGATTTTATTTCTGCGAACTTATGTGATCAACTCTCAAAATCTATACAAATACATACGAAATTAAGTGAGCCGTATTTTTTAATTTCTTTTACAAGCATTCTCGCCATGAAACCTTGACTAGAAAGGATGGTCTTCTAGACTACAGAATAGAATAAGTCAAAGATATGCATACGAAAATTGCACGAACAATTCTGCGATGTGTAATAAGATATTAAGGTTTGGGCTTAAATTCAGAAACACACGTTAGCAATTTACATTTTATATTCTAAAGCTTATATTTAATATTGTTAAGTAGATCGGGGCTCGAGGATTTTATGCTAAAAGTCTCAAAGAGCAAAACAGTTTTTAGAACAGATGAAAATTTATTGTGAAAAAACAATCCTCGAAATACAGGATACAGCACTAAAATTAGCTTCATAAATCCCAGAAGGTTTTCACTTCTTACAGCGCTCAGACCCAATTATTAGTGACTAAAAACACTTAGTACGTAATGTTAAAAATTATCCACAAGAAATCTCTCGATCCCTTCAACAGCCGAAATAATACTGATTCCGTTTCAGTGAGTGGCTGCTATTTATAGTCAGCGTGGCTGCCAACTAGCTCTTTCTCGCAAAATCCGCTTAATAGATCGTATAATGTTACTAAATGTCTCCAGTAATTTTCAGAGGAATCCATAGGATAGCCAAATTGCCAAATTCGGTCACCAAAATGATGCCAAATTGGCTATAACGCCAATTTTTCGCCAAGTCTCCATTGAAACGCCATTTAACTGCGTTGCTTGCAAATATTACAATTTTATAAAATAAATACAACAGAAAATATATAATATTAACGTATTAAACATTCAGATATAAGTTATTTATACTATTTTAAGCCTTATTTACACACAATTCGAAACAATATATTGTACTATGTAATAGTACACTTTCACTGCTGTTTTTCCTCCTAAACAGAGATACTTGCAGAGACTTTGAAAGATTAGAATTCAAATAAAGAATAAGTTATTAAAATTTGTATCTGAATATTTGTTAATAACAACGTAAGCTCTAAGAGCTTTTCTTGAAAATTAATTGAATTGAATCCGAGGGAACTCCCATGGCGTAAATTAAGAAAAATTAATACATAATTATTTTTAACCCTTTAACTACCATACAATGTTACGCGATTCGCTTTCCCAGTGCCATAGTTTTTCACATAGGCACAGATATGCGGTGTATTGGGGAGAAAAGGCTTATAAACAAGTAAATATTTCTCTGAAAAAGTAAATCCTTCGCAAACATTGTCAGGGTCATTTTAGTGCATTCCAAAGCCTTCGGATTAGGTGTAATGATAGCAGCGCAAAGAAAAGTATCGTATTTCGGAAAGACGTATATATACGTCCGGAGCACTGAAAGCTCTGGGGGAATGAGACAGATATGTACACCGGTGGCAGTTAAAGGGTTAAAATAACATAAAAGGGAAAATATGCCTAAATTTTGAATTATTATCATAATTCTAAATGCTGATATTTTTCAAAAATACTCTTTAGGATTGATTTATGTATTTACGTATTTACTGATTAACTGTTTATTCAAGTCGTACTTTGACGTATTATGGGGGGGTTTTGGGAAATGACCCTTTTAATTTTTTGGGGCCTTAGTCAAGAAAAAGGCTGACAAACCTCTAAAAAATTTCCCCCCCCACGTTAAAGGAGGACTCTGAGCCTTGGGCAACTTTTTAGTTTTTGGCGGCATGACTAGTCCTCAGCATAATGTCCAAGAAAATAAGCCATTAAACATTCTATTTAAATATTATACATATAGCCCTTGTTCAGTCCGTAATTGTATCTGTTTTTTGTTGCGAATGCCACCCGCCGACTGAGCACCTCCGCCAATGTTTTGATGTAACCCTCCGCATCAGCTGTCGTTGTAGCTTCCATCTTGGAACAGATCGAAATAAAACAAATTAAAATCCAAAAGTCACATCGTTTTCGTTAAACACGAACCAGCATTTGATTACGAACATTTGTGTAAAACAACAGCACTCTTACAATAACTTTTACAATTGGTCGACTCGGTAGATTAAAGGTCGTGTGCCTCAACTTTGTAAGCCTAAGGTTGCAGGTTCGATCCCGGTTGGAGTTGATAGATTTTCTGGATGCGAAAATCGTAGGCACGCATGTCATATAATTATATGGCATGTAAAAGGTCCCTAGAGTATCAATTTGGCTCTGGTACTCTCGGCAAAATTAAATCGTGGCAACATTCAGCATCCGACGAGAGCTTGAATTAAAATTAATTCACGCATCCAAATTCAATAGCGAGAGCTTCTACTTGATGGCACCACCATGAAATGGCTTTCACATTTGAGGACTTGCCATGTCTGGAAAACCTTATTTGCCAATATGTAAACCATTAGAAAAAATAAGAGAAAAAGCAATAATACTTTTATGAGTAAGTTTGACAGTTCAGAATCAAATTTAATTTATCACAAATGTTTAAATAGATAATAATTATTTACTGTTTATTTTTGAAATTGAATTTGAAATACATTTGTAACTCATGTACATACAAATTTAATCTTTTACATTTTATATTTGTTAAAACCAAATTAAAAAAATTCCTCAAAATTGCGTGCGTATTCCATTAATTACAACACCTCTTCAAACAATGGCTGTGTTTACTTAAGACATTTCTTCCACTCGCGATTAAAATACTCGTTTCCTTCAACAAATATTTATTTGTAAAGTAAATTAGCTTATAAGTTTTTTACTTATAATAGTATAACATTATAACGAGCAAGAGATTATCAGCGAGATTGACTTTTTAATGCAAGTTTAAAGTGTAATATGATTAAAGTAGAAATTAGTTTCTCGAAATTATATACTAACAAACATATTTCTTCTAATCTTAAATTCATCGAACAACCTAATAAACAGTCTCATTAGCTTAAAAATTAGAAATGTTTTTCTTTCTTCATTGTTAAGAACGTCAACAGATGCAATTTCACTTGAAAATATTTTGCAATATTTATACATTTTGTACAGTTTTATTTTAATACTTAGGAAAAAAGTAGAGTAATTTTTAACTTTCTGCTTAAGTATATTAAATCCTTGAGAAGTTAAACATTATTTTATATTAAAATCAAGATATATATTATAAATGTGAAAGTATGTTTGAATGTTTGGTAGTCTTTCATGGAACACTTTCACTTTTTACACTAAAAAAAACCCCGTGTTATGCCTAACTAGAGAGAGGGAAAAGAAACCTGTCTTAAATTGAAAATATGTGGAACAAATTTCGAAAAGGGGAAATTTAATGAAATAATTTTAGAAATCATTCACATAGAGCGCGTACATACACACACACATAATTGCTGGTGTCATGAGGGAGAGAGAAAGCCCGTGCAACGCCGTGCCATGTAGCTAGTATTACATATACGAGAGGTAGGATTCAAAAGTTCCCGGAATGAGCCCATAACGTGTAAAATTTTTTGCAGTAGAGCGACTACGATAACATTTCTGTGTTATTGCATTCTCTCTTCCCCTTTTCTAAAAAAGGTTTGTCCCATTTCACGTGGTAGATGGTTCATCACGGTATCGTATTTTGTTGGTGGATGCATTTAGTCATCGGCGATTGAAAGAAATTGCGTTTGTTGCGCTAATAATGAATTTTGGTTCGCTTGGGAAAAAAAAGTGCCACGGAGACTTTCGAAGTTTTGAAGCATGTATAAGCTCTGATACATTAGCGCGAACGCAAACTTTTCAGTGGCATCGACGTTTCAGAGAAGGCAGGGAAAGTGTCAAATATGACAAACGCTCTGGACATCCGCAGACATCCCGCACCACTGAAAACATCGAAAAGGTTTCTGCGGTGGTACATTAGAACAGGCTTCAAATAATAACAGAATCAGTTGGAATATTGTCAACCATATGTCAACGAATACTGGCTAAGGCAGTGCTTCCTAAAGAGCTCCATCAACTAAAATATGAAGCCATAAGTGTACCACAAGGTTCAGTTCACCTTGTCAAAAAGACACAAGAAAGAGAAAGTTCAACTTGCTATTTGTTGATCACAAAAGGTGTCACGAGTTCGAGCCCAGTACCACTAAAGACCTGCCATGTAGGGGAGAGATGCGCGTTAAATCTGTCGAGCGCTCAAACGTCCTCTTGTTAGAGTGGTGTGGTAGTTAAAAGAGGCCAGCTCAAGTGTCGTCCTCGTCACTTAACCATGGTTCAAAATTATGAGGTCCGTCTCCAAAAGCCCTCGTGAATAGTGGGACGTTAATGTTCACTCTCTCGATCACGAAAGCTCTTTAAAACTACAGTAACTTGAACAAAATATGACAGCTTTGCCAGCAAATATCATTCCTGTATTATTAGTGAAAAGTGTCTCTGATTTGCGTCCTTTATTAAGGTCTTGCACTTTTGAATCATTTTAGTTCAGTTTTATTGGATTTTTTCTCAAATTATAAAAGAAAAATTGAAAAGTCATTGAAAGCCGGTAAGTATACTTTCTCTTAATTAAATTATTCACTGGAATTCCGATTTTTATCGCATACAGTAAAAATAATTATAAACAAATGATTGGGGTGACTGAGTTCCCCCGCACTACCATTAGCGTTAGTATCGAGTGCGCGCCTGCACCCCTGTTAAAACATTTTGAAGTCTTCTCGCTTTAAATATTAAAAAGTAACACAATTATTCTTCATCGGAATTTTATATTCTTTTTCATTATTTAACATTAATTCTAAATGCTAATTCTGTGAGGTTTAAAATTACAGTTCTTTTAAGCAGTTATTTACAATTATAGCATTTATCTAAGAAAAATCATTTTATATTTTTGTACACAATGTCGTGCACGCAGTTTTACTCTCTTTACAGTTCAGCTATTACATCAAGAATAATGTTTCATTTTTTTAAAAAAATGAACTCGTGCGAAGAGCCGGTACTTCAGCCAGTATACGTTTAATGTATCAATACTGAAGAAAGTATTTTATAAATAATTTCTTAATACTAAATTAAGAGCAAGTTTAATAATTGTTAGTGACTTCCATGGGCTTGTCTTGTAGAACGAAGTTTTTCAAAGGAAGGTTTAATATCAGAAATTGACACTCTAGGTTATTTTTTTATATTTAGCTGAGATTTATATTTTGTCTTCAAAGCAGCCACTGAAGAAAATCCTGTTTAACAAAGGTAGGATGTTGAAAATGGTAATAGTATACGAAGTGCTTTTGTTTTCAGTGCAGACACTTCATCATCCACCTCTACCCAAAATTCAAAGAGCAATTTATTACAAAATTGCCTTTTAATTTTTCACTGGATGTGAAATCTATGAAAATTTCTTCATTAAATATATCATTTTTCGATCTGTTCCAATTTAAAAATTAGAGAAAGAAAAATAACATAATAATAAGTACGTAATATATATTTTAAGTATATATATATAATTTTCTTAAAATATATATTACTTAAAAGTAACATATACACAATTTAATACTTATACTGTTTATAATTAAGATCGCATTGTAGCTTTAGCGTCAAAGTGCATTTTTATTGCAGTAAATATATTATTGTTGTACAGGGGGCAAAAATTATGATTGAAAATTGGGTCACCAGTATTGAAAGTTTGAGTTGAGTGAATATTAGCGTCGCACTGTTCAGCTACACGAGGGCTTTTGGCGACGGACCACGTAATTTTGAACCATGGTCAAGTGACGTGGACGACACCTGAGCTGGCACCCCCTCTCCTAACTACCACACCACACCAACGGGAGGACGTTTCAGCTCTCGACAGATTTAACGTGCATCGCTGCCCTACACGGCAGGTCTTTAGTGGTATTGGGTTCAAACTCATGACATGCCTGCCATGGTCCGATACCTTAACCACTGGGCTACCGCAGCCCCTTGAAAGTTTGCGAAACACTGGGCTAAGGATCTTAATATGCATAGGGTGTATCAACACATCGTTCCTCGCGTGTTTAAAGAAAAGTACTCGGCAGATGATGTTAACAGTGTGCATCACATACTGAGTTCAAGAACATGGCTAAAAATGGATTCCGGAAATGTTTCGATGACCTTTACAAGAGATGGTAAATGTTTGTTGTGTTGCTTAAGGGTCTTATTTCGAAGGAGGATGTGTTTCAGTTGTTTAATTCGTAATATTTTTAAAGTTATAGATTCAGTCCGTGAAATTTTGAATTCTACTACGTAAATCTGTTGTGTGAATTACTATATATATATAATTTTTAAATATAAGAATGATTTTGTGAATTGTGCTCCTGTGAACAACTAAATCATGACAATAGTAATAAAATTATGTACAACTTCTAACTAATACATTATGGATTGCATGAAAAATAGTCTTCATTTTTTTTTCTTTGTAATGCAGGGAAAGGCATAAATAAATAGCTAACAGGTTTTCAAATATAATCACTACGTATATTCGAATAAATAGTTTTTAAGGTTTTTTTTTACTAAATTAGTATATTTTTTACCGCTATTTATAACATGTGCTCATGTGGGGAATTGAGAGTTCAGTTATTGGTAGTAATATAGTGTTGCCATACACGACATTCTCTGTCAAAAGTATATTGTGACCGAAAGATCTTGTAGGACCAAATAGAAAGTTTGGGAAATAGTGGTAACCAGATGTATCCTTGGTGAAAAATCTGATCACAATATGTCGCGAAAGTCGCTAAAGGACAGTTGGAAAGCTAAAATTATTTTTTTGACAAATTGAGATTTTTGCATTTTCAAATTGTATAGATTTTAACCTTTGTAAAAATATACCTTACTCTTTAACCTCTACGGTAAATAGAAGCCCTTATAAAACCTGTTTTTAAATAATCGTTGAAATTGGGCCACGCAATGGCGAAAAATGTAAACAAAATACTTCGTTTTTGCTTAAAAGTTGTGAACGTCTAATATAAACCAAAACATGTATCTTTTAGTGTAAATTGAGCCTTTTGTTTTCTATTTCTAGCCGATTAGAAGTCTCACTGTATACATTAGAATCAATTTATCTCGAAATGTAAATTTTGATGTTCGATGTGCCTTTTCTGAGAAACCACTATTCACAGGTATGTAAATTTTTTATGATATATTTATAGTGATGGCTAATATATACTGAAATGAGCTTTTTGTAAGAAACTCAAAAATTTATTTTTTACAAATTTTTTAAGTGAAAAATGGGTTGAATCTCACTATGTTTGATAAAATATTTTATAAATTATGAAAAAATTCACATTTAGCTAAAAGTTAATTACAGTATAATGAGAAAGGTGTATTTTAATTATATGAAAAAAATTTCAAACATGTACATATAACAGATTTTGAGAAAAGGTACATCGAAAACAGCCAATTTAACATTGTCGGTATAGAAGTTTCCTACTCCCCCTTAATGATATCAGGACTCGAACACATGACTCGACAGAAGAAATGTCAACCATGAGTTTGATATCACGCCCCCTCAACTGCTGGTGATGGGATATTTCAACAAAATGGAATTAGATTTAGCGGTAATACTTTTTTTGGAGCACTGCCGTGTAAACCCACGATTCGTGGGTTGGCCAGTCTTGCAGGAACTTTCAGATGCATTATTCAGTTTTTGAAATGTGAGGAAGTTATTTGACGGCAAAGCATATAAATCCGAATGCACCGTGAAAGTTTCAACATCCTGTACGAAGCAATAAGAACCAATGATCCTACAATTTGAAGCCTCATATAATACATTTCATTGGAAGAGTAGTGTACACTAGTGAGTTTTGATCGGGTTTGCCATAAAACAAAAGCCTCAATAATTTTCTGTTATTAAAAAGAACTCACCCTCCTTCCTTTGGTTAATTGAATTGGGGTGGTTCTCACCAAAAGGATCAACATCCTTTCAGGGAACTCATGACTTCCCAAAGGACGCGTAGTTTTGCGTACGAAAGTACCCAAGACAGGACAATACCGACGCTTCAGTTCGAAGGCAAGTCGATCTTTGATCTCCCTTTTGTCTATGCGACCAAAAAGTGATTGGCATAGTCCCCACGCCAATCGGGTTTCAAAGTCTACCGAACGAAGGGTAACAAGGACCAATGGTGATCCCGGCTACGGCTTTTTTGAATGCTTGACATATTTGACCTAAGAAGAGACACGTAAAGGAGAAACCCACTCACTCCAAGACAAACTCCTAGACTCTCACACACTAACTATCAGACTCGCTTCCATATTTTCTTGTAAGCTCTTGCACCTACAAAGACCTCTCAAGGCTCCAAGATAACGAGCATCACAATGTGTCTTACGCAGACTTCACGTCAATGATCCAGCCTTTAACATCCTCCAACCGCCACGACCACGACACACCGGAGGGTGGAAGAAATTGTGTTATAAATCATTAGGAAACATATAAAAGTATTTGGTTGATTGTATGGGAAAAAAGCTAAAACTTAAAATGTGCACAAAAAAACATGAAAAATTCGTTAATAGAAAATAAAGCTCTTCACTTAATTATTAAGTATTTATCAATTTTTTTTTGCATCCTTCAGACATAAATTTAAGTGCTCTCGGATTAACTACTATTTAGCAAAGAAACTTTAATACTAAGTTTTTGTGCAGCTGCTACTACCTTGAGAAACATGTTATTTCAAAAAAAATCTGAAAAAAAAAATTTCCTTCATTAATTGGAATTTAAATCGAGGCATCTACTTTTTATTTTGCCAAAATTGACGACTAAATTTTCTATCAAGATTAGATTCAATAATTAAGATAAACAAGTAATATAAAAAAAAAAATTAAGTTAATACCTACTTTGAATAGATGAATAGAAAGTATTTTATTAACGATTGAAAATTAGAATAAGATATATGTATATATACAGAGAGAAAGAGAGAGAACTAAAATAGTAGGAATTTAAAAAAGAGCATGATTTGTCTGCATTGTTGTAACAATGCAAACACGGTTTGGCTAGTTTGGCAGAAAAACAGGTTTTCGGCGCCAACTTCTGTCTTTGTTTTAACAGTTACATTGTTACAACAATAGAGACGAATCTAAATTGGCGTCCAAAACAGGTAATTAATTTAATTAAATTTAATTAACTGATTAATATTTGAAAAACTGTATCACCATCCACTACAAGTTTAAAAAAATTATTGGAACTTGATTGGTTAAATAGAAATTATTTTATTAACGATTGAAAATTTGAACAAGATAAATAAATATATAAATATAGAGAGAGAGTGAGCTAATAGTAGGAATTGAAAAAAAGGTAGTGTTTTTAGAAGAAAATAGTGGTACTTGTGCGTACTATCACAACAATACCAAAGCTCAAGATAACTCGCCAAGTTGGAAACCCCGATTTCGTATGTGTCGTACGGGAGGCATTGGCAGCCATGTGCTTTCTTTCATATAATGTCGCCAATGCGGTTCGATAATAGGTGTAAGTACCAAAATAATTTACACATTTTTTTTTTAAATTAATACTAATAAAAGGTATTTATTGGATATGTGTGGCGAACACACATGAGATGGCGATGCTTTTTCAAGTTGTCGCCAGTATGAGAATACTGAAAGAAAGATACCCGGTAAGGTAAATTTTTGTACGTGCATATTGAATTCTATTAAACTACTTTTAATGTTTTACTCTGATAAATATACTGTTTTTAAGAAAATAATTAATATTTTCCAAGTTTTTATATCGCAATCGAATAAAATTTAAACTATATTATTTTAAGCAGAATTATTGCTTGTCGGATTATATCATTAACTTTTAGAAAGAAAAAAATTCAGTAGCTATTATTGATGGAAATTAAACAACAATTAGCAAAACTTTTATTACTTTTAAAGAACAAATTTTTAAAAAAAAAAAAAAGGTATTCAAGAAGTATTCTTTATGATGTAATAAAGTTTGGGGCAAGTTGAGAGAATTTTGTAACTCTTAAACAATATTAAAAATATCTGGAAATGATTTGGAAAATTATCTTAGCTAAAAATATTCCTTATTTCAAACACCATTGGCAGATAACTATAAGAATAGTTATAGTAGTAGTTATAATAGTTATTCTTATAAGTAATGCAAGGTCCAGACTTGTATCACATAACTATCACCATAAATATTACTATCAGTATATAAAATTGTACCCTTTAGTACACAAATGTATATTAAAGATACTCGAAATATCTCAAACAATAAACTACACTCTTGATAACGAAAATGGATTCCGGTTTTTGACCACAAGTTTTTAGTACGTACTAAACTCAAAAGTACCATGAAAAATGTTGCAAAATAAAGGCTGTTGTCTCGATGCATTGATTACATATAAAGGCTGTTGTCTCGATGCATTGATTTTTATGGAAAAATCGATACAAGTATTGATAAATACAAACCACAAAGCGATTTTAACATTTATCTAAGCTCACAAAAACTATAACTATAACCTAACTATTCCAGCTGAGATTTCACACACACAACTAGAATTATTTTTAAACTTCCTGTTGAAACAATCCAAATGGAGATTTGATTCTATAAATCAAAACACCCTAAAACGAAATATTGAGATTTGGTTGCTAAAACCATCTCTTTCCAACTCAAATTTTTGCCAATGTTAAATGTAACATTTAAAATATTTAAGGTATCCGACTACGTTCGGAACCGTGATTTTGCAAAAGCGTATAAATGGATAATATTTAGGATATTTAGTGTCACTTAGATTAGAAAACGTGTATAAAATGGTTTTAAGAATAGTATTACAATAAAAAATTATTTAAGTACAATATTTTGACAAAAAATGAACACAGAATGACTCATTTTAAAAATATTCTCCTTTTGTGGAAAATGCTTCTATTGTAATAATATTTTGCCTGTCTATAGCTCAGACCTTTGTACAGAGGCTCAACTAGAATTTTTGAAATGTATAACTTAGAAGTGGGTTTATCCATGTTTTACGACAACAGAGGGGAGAAATTTTAAGAAAAAAAATGCCGATAATTATTTCAAATGGTTGTAACTCTGAAAATAATGTAAATTTTTCAAAAATCATAGTTGAGTCTCTGTACAGAGGTCTGAGCTATATACAGTTAAATATTATTATAATAAAAGCTTTTTTTTACGAAAGGAGAACATTTTGAAAAAAGGTTATTCTAAGTTAATTTTTTGCCGAAATATTGTATTTAACTAATTTTTTTTGTCAAAATGTCCTTATATATATAACAATTTTATAAATGTATTCTAATCTAAGTGATACTAAATAACATGAAAATTATCCATTTATGGGCCTTTTTAAAATCACGGTTCCGAACGTAGTCGGATACCTTAAATATTTTCTAAAAATTATCCATTAAGAGGAAATAATTCCAAAAAAATATATATGCTTCCACAAACATTTTTAAAACAGCATTTCAAAATTTAAAACAATTTATGTTAACTGACCCACTCGGGGTTTCTCTTTTTTTAGTTAAATTTGAGATTCGGGACTTCGAAATATACCCGAGTGATCTTTACGCTACCTCATTAAGTTTTACTGTCTCCAGATGACACACCTCTGGATGTCCCAGCGATATTTCTCTATTTTTGATCATTATTCTAGTGTAAATTAATTTTGATGCTTTCATCCTTTCCATCATCATCAATGATTTACGTGACAAGACTGGTTACTAGTAAATTAATGAATGTTATATATATATATATATATATATATATATATCAGTGATACCTCGACATACGAGTTTAATTCGTTCCGCAACCTTGCTCGTATCTTGAATTACTCGTATCTCGAAGCAAATTTCCCCATACAAAACAATTGAACTACCATTAATCCGTTCCAACCTCTAAAATGTCACCCAGTTATTTTTGTTACGTGGTTTTGAATAATAAAAACGTATTTATAAATATCAAATATTTATTGCACAAAAACAAAAAAGAGAATGTAAAGAAATAAATTAGATATCCTCACTGGTCTTTGCCTTTTCGCTACATTTTTCTCGCTTTCACCTGTAGGCCGCTTTGAAAAAAACATGTCCAAGGAGGTTTGTTTCTTCCTCCCTCTCAGAATGTTCCGGAAATGAGTTAGGCAAGTGTCATTAAAAAGGTCAGATGCACGACCTGTTGCAACTTTTTCTGGGTGCTAACTGATCGTGATGGCGCGACTGCGTGTTACTACCGAACCGAACCGAACCGGACTCGTATCTCGAATTTCGCTCGTAACTAAAAGCAAAAAATCACTTGCTCGTCGGCTCGTATCTCGAAAAACTCGTATGTTGGGGCACTCGTATGTCGAGGTACCACTGTATATATATATAGACGCCACGTTGATAATCTCTTAAATGCCGCCAGCGTATATATCCGTCTCGCTCAACTAGTGATCGTGCCTGGCTTTGTCCCGAGTTCGAGCTCAGTACCACCAAAGACCCGTCGTGTAGGGCAGCAATGCACGCAAATCTGTCGAGAGCTGAAACGTCCTCCCGTTGGTGGGTGTGGTAGTTGGGAGAGGGGGTAGCTCGGTGTCGCCCCGTCCTTGACCATGGTTCAAATTACGTGGTCCGTCGCCAAACCCTCGTGTAGCTGAACAGTGCGACGTTAATATTCCCCAACTATTGCGTTGTGTGTCCTGACGTATATCCGCCCTTTAAAATACGACGCCTTGCGCTTCTATCAGTAAAAGTATTCCAAAGACTTTGGAATGCATTAAAATGACCTAGACAGCATTTGCGAAAGATTCACTTGTTTCACAGAGAAGGTATTACTTATTTATGCCTTTTCTCCCCCCCCCCGCGCCATAAACACCGCATATGCGCGCCTACGTGAAAAATGGTGACACTGAGGAGCAAATCGCGTAACTTATTATCGGCAGTTAATGGTTTAAATATACCTTCTGGTCGAGGTAGTCGAATGTTCATGGTCCTGGTGTCACTAAACACCAAACACTCGTAGACAAGCTGGTGCACGTTAGATTTGTCGAGGCTCACTTTTGGGTGGTGTGAAAATTTAGAGAGAGAGGCTCCAGCTAAGATGCCGTCCTCGTCACTTGGTTGACGTTCAGTATTATGAGTTTCATTGCCAATAGCCCATACGTTACATTAGAGTGCGATTTTAACAAAAATATATCTGTCAAGTATGGCTCTTCGGCAATAAAAACCAGCCATTTTATGATGAATCATTTAATTTTTTTTTTCTTAGCTACAGATTTTTGCCCTAGTCATGGCCATGAACTTGTTGATGCAACAATGTACAAGGCTGAGGAACTTTAATTCTATAAATTATTTCTTGTATGTTTCTAGTATATCCTTTAAAATGTCAAGTTAGAAAATTCATCACTTTCATCTTATCCTAATTATTGCTAACCTTAACTTTTTCCCATCGCTCTATGTTTTGATCTGAAAACTACATTGTAACAATTGTTTAAATGATAAAAAAATAAATAGAATTTAATAACCGTTAGGTGGTAATTTTCCAAATATCCAATAAAAACAGCCAATCTATGATGATTCATTAAAACATTTTTCAGAAACAAATCTTAAATACTCATTGAGATCTTTGCTGAGGAAAAATAAATATTTCCTTTGGTTAATTAAAACTAACGTTTGTTAATTCTTACACATGATATTTTTCCTTTCTAGCTTGATTTGGAATTCTTGGATATTGAAGAACCTACATGGACCATTAATAGAGATTTAATGTAAGTCGTAGAAAAAAAAATAACATTAGATAACTTATTTCAGGAAAGAAATGTAAATTTCATGATATTCCAAACAGTTTGGTTCCTCGTCTGAGCTGAGAAACAAACCAAATAAATTCAGAATCTATTCTGCAAACTTAGGGGCAAAATCTTAAGGAAGCGTCAATTTACAAAGTGTAATCCTCAGAGAAAATGATTAGATTAACTATGACGGCTGAAAGGTTTAAAATAACTGATGAAAATTCATCGTTAATTATAGTTCATTAATTGACTTCTTTGATGGCGCCACTGTATTCCGAAGTGAAAAGGAAACTGACGAATACATGTAATTAATATAGATAGAAAACCGAGAGTAAATTAGCACTTAAATAGATCGAAAAGCAAGTGTCTGTGTGTGTGTGTTTGAATTCTATCATGCAACTTAATATTAAATATAGCGTTTAAATATTATTTTTCGCGAAAGTAGTGAAACAATAAATTGTATTGTTACTAATTTGCGTAGGACGGAGGAAATAGCCGACGATTCCAATTGATTGATTAATAAAATATTTATTAACCTTTTCGTGAGCACAAAGCTAAAATACGCTTTACTTAAGTACTTGATAAATGTTTTGTTCTCATCCTCTATAAACATTATTCAGTTAAAAAAAAAATCTGTGATCGGGGTTTTTTTTTCTGAGTGGTGGCTAGACGTTATAGCCACCACTCACTTAAGACATTTAACTTACTTTTCAGGATAGAAATAATGAATCACATTACAACAAACTTTTTATGAAAAATAAACATTTATGCTAATAACTATTTCAATAACAATTGAATACAAAGTGTACAAGTGTAATAAAATAATAAATAAGTTTGGGAACCTCTGGTCGAATAGTTCTAAAATGGGAAAAATTCCATCTTAATACCCCTTTTAGGAGTCGATTCCACAAAATCAGTTTTCAGAAGATTTCTATTCAAGAAAAGCAACATACTAGTCACATTTCAAGTCTGTAGATCTGATAGTTTAAAAACTGGATATTTCATTCATAACGCTCTCCTTTAATCTGCTCTTAATCTCCTTGTAAAACGATTTCCATAAAATACTTTCTTAGCAGATCTCTACTCATTTAAAGAAAAGTGTTTACCAAATTTCAAGTCTGTGGGTCCAATAGTTATGGGGTCAACGGTAGCCTAATGGTCAAGGTATCGGATCGTGGCTGGCCTGCCACGAGTTCGAGCCCAGTACTACTAAAGATCCGCCGTAGGAAGCGGTACGTTAAATCTGTCGAACTCAAACGTCCCCCCGTTGGTGTGGTAGAGGAGGGGGGGCCATGTTTTCAGCCTCGTCCCTTTACCATGGCTCAAAAAAGTCGAGGTCCGTTTAAAGCTCTCGGGCCCGGTGCGACGTTAATGTTCACTCCCCCAAAAGTTTTTGGGGTGTAGGGAAAGGCAGTCTTTTTTTTCCTATTTAGGAAGAACCAAAACTCTTCCCTGATTATAAATATTTTTTGTACCCACGCTACTGTAATAAGTTTGCTTTGATATATTGCAAGTATTTTTGACAATTTTTACAAGACAATTTTAACATGTGCTTCCTTGGTACTTTGGAAAATGTCTGGGTGTTATTCCAGTTGCCGCTCAGCGTTCTTTAACACGTTTAACACTTTATAAGCATGCAACCTGAGTAATGATGGTAAAGATTCCTTACCAAACTTGTTTGCAATGTTTGAAGCTCACGTGATGTTTCACAAATTGATTTAGTTACGTTCAAACGATTGCCGAACATGTTCAACAGTCGCTTCACTCACTCAAGGCCTGCTACTTCTAGGGAGCTCCTTAACTCTGACGGTTTCTGTGTGTAAGCATTTCATACAATCTCTGTAATGAGTTTGCTTTGTGGATCGCTGTAATGATGTTGTCTGCTTTCATACTAACGTCGAAATTTACACTGAGCATTCATGGACGATTTCGTTTCTTGAAACCAAAGCACACATAATGTTTTTTCTTGAATCGACTTCATGTCGGCAAACAATAACGTCTTCCTTACAAATGTTACCCTAAATCACTCTTGGAGGAGCTTTGCTGTACAAGTGAGTGAGTGAGTGAATATTAACGTCGCACTGTTAAGCTACTCAGGGCTTTTGGCGACGGACCACATAATTTTGAACCATGGTTGCTGTACAAAAAAAATTATTAAAACTGACCTATATCTCTCTCTCTCTATCGAATGATTCAAAAGTTACATTATAATATTAAAGAGAGTTTTTTTTGTAATGAATTTTTATAATCCGGTGAAATCTCTTTGGGTTCACCCTATCTATAGATTACAAGTTATAAAATGTTTTACATATAAACCTCAAGATAAAAACATAAAATCATACCAACACTGTCATAACAGTTGTCAACAACAAAATATATCGTAAACGTCACCATTTGTAACGAATTTTAGTGCAAAAAGATTCATGCGGCATTTTTTCCTGCGTTGTTTTGTGGGGATCAGAAGCGACAATTTGGAGGCGGGATTTCCTCGATCGATTCCTTGTATCGTATAACATCACATCTTCAGATTCAGGGATGGGAGTATCCTCATACAAAAGATGTGAGGAATATCACTTGATATGTTTGAGGCGTCGTTATTCTTCTCCTTCTGATAACTAACGGTTGAGTCGTTCCTTTGTTTTGGAGTAGATTTGGGGGTTTTTCTTCCCTTTCTAAGTTATTGCTGAGGATTGTTGGTGTCGTAACATTGACCAGTGGAAATGAAGCATTACTTTCTTGGAGTGATTTGGAAGTACTCTCGAATCTTTTATTGTACGGGTAGTAGGAACCACATAAAAGCTAACGCAATCAAAAAAAACTATCCTGAAACTTCATAAGTAACAATAAAATACATTCCTCTCGATAATTCAATTTGGGAAAGGCCAATAAAAAACTTAAATTTAAGGTATCCGATATTCGGAACCGTGATTTTCAAAAAAGGTATGGGATAATATTTATGATGTTTATATCATTTAGATTAGAAAGTAAAAAAATAGTTTTAGAATAGTATTACAATAAAAAATGATTTAAAATTTTTGAAAAAATGAACATAAATTTTTTTTTTTTCAAAAAATTTTCCTTTGAAAAATGCTTCATTATAATAATATTTTGCCTGTATATAGCTCAGAACTCTGTAAGGGCTCAACGAGAATTTTTTAAAAAATATAACTTAAAGTGGGTATATCCATGTTTTAGACAACAGGGGGGGAAATTTTAAGAAAAAAAAAAGCCGATAATTTTTTTCAAATTTTTTTTAACTCTGAAAAAAAATGGAAAATTTTTAAAAATCTTAGTTGATTGACAGAGGTTTAAACTATAATTGGGGAAAATATTATTATAATAGATCAATTTTCACAAAAGGAAAAACATTTTAAAAAAAGGTTATTCTAATTTAAATTTTTTTCCCGAAATATTGTATTTAAATAATTTATTTTCCCAAAAAAATTTTCTTAAAACAATTTTATACATTTATTCTAATCTAGGTGACATAAATATCATGAAAATTATCCATTTTGACCCTTTTTTAAAATCCGGCCCGACAGTCTGATCCCTTTAACAAGAGTAAAAAAAAAACTCCAAAAAACACACGAAGAGAAATTTTTTCTAACACATTTAAATTTGAAACTTTTAACTTAAAATTTTGAATCTAAAATTAAGAAAAGGCGTATATTCACAGTTTCACTCTCAGCTACGGGGTCTACTTAAGGTGACTGCCTACCTTGAAAATGTCGTTTTTCCTCTACATGAAGCTTTTTTTTTTATTTCAAAATTTTATAGTTTGAACATTTGTCTTTCCCAAACAGTTTTTCTTTTTCCTTAACGCGAAGTAGAAATGAAGTTAGAGTGATTTTAAAAAGCATCACTCTATGCGAAAGGGCAGTAAGATAAAACTTTAAATAAGTGTTTCTCATATATATAATTATGTTTTCGAAAGAAACTCTTTACCAGATATGATATATTAAAACCAAAACCCCCAAAATCGTTTTGAAATTTTTGGAATTTTTTTATAATATTTTTTTATAAAGTGTTCATAAGTTTTTTGTAGGTTAAATTTTTTTTTCATTTAGGGTATTTTTTGATAAAAAAAAATTTTTAAAAAATATCAAAAATTTTCATATTTTGAAATAATTGTCTTAATTTTTTTTGTATTTTAATATTTGTCTTAGTTTTTGGGTTTTATTTTGAAGAGCATCGTAATATGTATTTTGTGTATAAAAATTTTATGATAATTGTATTTGAAATTTTTTTTACAGTGTTACCCGTTTTATAAAATTTTGGGATAATTTCCTTGAAAACAACCCATTTTTTTTAAAATATACAATATTTATTTAAAAAATTTATTACTTACATATTTTTTATTTTTTTTCCCAAAACACTCAATTTGTTTAAAAAATTTGTTTTTTAAAAAAATTGGGGCGGGTAGGCTACCTTAATAAATTTTCGACTTTGGGTAGACTCTTCTCTCCTAATCAGTCCTCCAAAATTCGACCATTTTTTTATCGCACCTTCCTTTCACTTTCCACTGCGTCTTTCTTAAGCCCTCGAACAGGACTCCTTCACGACCCTCCAAATCTTTTCCATTCCTCATTGGAAATAAAATAGTTTTGCACCCTCAGACGCTATCTCCAACAATATTGGTTAGTCAAGGCAAGGTCCAGTAAGGCCCATGCCCTATTTGGAGCCAAATGCTATAAGTCACACAGATGAACCATAATTCGTCATGCCAGTCCGAGGAAAAATACGCAATCCTACATATCTCTTCTCCACAATAGTGGACGTTCTTTTTCTGAATACATGTGTAGCAAGGAGATAAGTTCAACGAAAGATATGGACGACTGACAACAAGTATTGTCGGTCTATCATCCCCTTGGGGGGCCCCGGCGAAAAGACATTTTTTCCCCAAAAAAGAAAAATGCTTTTAGCCCCCCCGGAAACACTAAGATGGTCATCAAAGGGGCGAGGTTACAGGAGAGACACTCTGAGACAAAACAACACAAAATTTGTAAGCTCCAACCTGTTTTCTACAGGATTGTACATGATAGTGAGTATTCGAAATTTTCGGATTTTATAAGTTAACTTTG
>BMAV01024090.1:0-16147 GCA_019973955.1 Trichonephila inaurata madagascariensis
TTTTTCAAAAATAATCTGGTTTTTTCTCTGCATTATCTTTTTTAGATCAAACGGCCGACAAATTGTTCGATGTTGTCCATTTTGTTATTTATTTCGCCATTGGAATGTGCGCATACTTTTCATGACGTTCCTCATTTCGGATGACGTCGAAGCTGCATTATTCATTTCATTTTCAGCATCGGAATCTGCCTCAATAATATTTTTTGAGCTTTGAACAAACTCCAAAATGTCTTTGTCTGCCATAATTGGGACTGCACACACATTACCATTATTTACTGCAACGAATTCTTCCTATGATACGGTAGGAGGTTAAACAATCAACACAGAACCTTTCTCAACATTTCATTAAATGTTCATTCCCAGAAAGGAAAAACTTTTCGTGTTAAGCGATTTTTCTTTTTTGTGTTAGAGAAAAATGCATGAAAACAGATAGTAGTTTGTCAGGACCGTTGTATTACTTCGTGTTAACCAATATTTCGTCTTAAGCGTTTTTGTGTTAAACGTATTTCATGTATAATACAAGTGTCTGAAACTTATATTAAGATCTTTACAGCGTTTTTCAAACTAGAACCAATTCTAAAATTAGTATAAATTAAATTTCAAATTCTGCTTGATATTTATTTCTATGTTTAATCGTCCACAGACTAGAGGCCAGCATATCATGAGTTCGAGCCCAGCGACATTGAAGATCCGCCGTGTAAATAGGGTCACTGCACCTTAAATCTGTTGAAACTCATTGGCGTGGTGTGAAGTTCGGAGAAGAGGCTGTAAGTTCAGGTGTCGCCTTCATCATTTGATCGTGGTTCAAAATTACGAGATCATCCTAGCAGTCTACCGGTTAATTAAGAAGGTTAATTAAGTGACCTTACTGTGTGGAGCAATAACTTCAGTCTTCCATACGTATTTTCTTAAGCTTATTTCAAAACCCACATTTTTTAAATACTATTTGTCACGACCAACTTATTTTGCACGAACATTTATTCAGTTATGTCTCGAGAAAAAGATACCGAGCCAAATAATTCTTTAAAAAAACCAAACGTTATTTTATTCAGCCAAGGATATATGCAGTGGCTCAACGTACACCCCCGCATCGCAGGATGGCCCAGGATTCTAGGGGCCCAAAGAGCCTTTTTTTGCTATGGTTTTGCAATCCTTTGTAAGATCCGGCTTGAGGTCCAAAACCTGACTTTCAGGGGGCTAATATTCTCCCTTGCGCCACTGGATGTATACTGTGGTGTCCCCTCCTCTAGGGAAACCCGCTCTCCATTATTTACGCTACCTATGTCTGTGGGAAGGAACGAAGAACTACTAAAATCTGTTTATTAAAATCTTAGTTTAATCACAATACAACACAATATTAATCTAAGAGGAGAATGATCAAGAATGAGAAGACGCAGCACGTATTACCAATAAATAACGCAATTAACCACTGAAACTATCTTTATAGATTAAAACCTATTTCAATAGTAAACGTCTTGCTTAAGGGTTTAATTAATCAAACTTACCTCTATGTCCAGGGTGAAGCAGCTCGGTCCAAATCTTCCGTTTCAGCTTTAATCTTTTCTGGCTCTTGAGGCTATACTCCGTTGTTCTCGGACCCACTTTTGATTCGTCTGAGACACGGCTAGGCTGATTCCTAGAATAAGATTCCTCTTCTAGGGGCTTTATCTCATTTTCACTTTGCGACTACTTCTCTACTTTTGCGACTTCACCCAGCCTCCTCCCAAATGCTAAACTTCAATATACATATAATTCTAATTTGCATAAACTCGTTTTTCCTCTTAAGTTGGTTGGAAAAATTGCCATTCTGGCAAAAAATCCCAAGAAGGGAAGTTAATGAAAAACGATAAAAGTCCGTCACAATACTATCTTAAAATCAAGTTCATCTTTGTCCAAAGGAAATAGATTTTTTAAACATTTTAAAATTGCATAAAAAATGTTAAAAGTTTTTATATGAAATATAATCAAAATTATTCCCAAAAGTTATGTAATTTCTCAAAAATAAATAATAAACATATTGTGAAAAAAAAATCGGGTTAAATGAATACATTTTTTGTTTTGATATAAAAGGGAAAGGGGGAAAAACACTTTTGTTATAAATAAAAATTTTAAAAAATTTTTTTGAAAATTTATGAGAAACGTTAAATACCCGTAGAAAACAATTTTAAAATTTAAAAAATTTTTAAAAAGGTTGAGCAACTAAAATTCAATTTTTTTTTTAAAAACAAAACTCATAATCATTTTGTTTTTTGATTTAAAAAAATTATTTAAAACTCGAAATCTAGTTTTAAGGAATTGATCTATTTTTAAAGATAAATATATGATTGTGTGTTTTTTTTTTATTTTTATATTTCCTTCTTTAAATGCTGACTTTTTATTTTTTTGGGTGATTATTTTTTTGCCCAAAATTTTCCCAAAGAAAAAATCAAAATTTCCATCAGCTGGGATAGTCATTTCTTTAAAATTTTTCCGGTTTAAAAATTATTTTCAAAATTTTTCGATTAAATTTTCATTTTCTCCCCGGAAAGAAATCCCCGAGAGTTCGATGTTGTTTAAATTTGATTGCAATAAATTTGGTGTGTAATGGATTATAAAGTGTTGATTTGGGAATAATTGGGAATTTGTTTCCCTTTTTTCTTGAACGCATATGAAAATTTTTGAAAAATTTTCCCTTTTCCCAATATATTTTTATTTTTCCTTCGTGTGGAAATTCGTAGGTTTTAATTATTCCGCGGTAAACAGGAGGGTTCCCAATTCTTGAAAATTCGTTTGGGAATTCGATATCTGTTAAACAATCACTATAACAAATAAACCCATAATAAAAAAAAATTTTAATAATTTTTTTTAAAAACAAAAATATATATAAAAAAAATTTTTTTAACGTCAATTTTTCTTCGTTGGAAAACAATGGCCCATTTCTGTGCATTTGTAACTACGACATAAATAAATAATGCAGAAAAAATTTTAAAAAAATAAAAAAAAAAATTTTAAAATTAATGAATTAATATTTGAAAAAATCTGTTTTAACATCATCCACTAAATTTTAAAAAAATGTATTTGAACTTGAATGATTGAAAAAAAAGCTTTTTATTAACGTTAAAAATTTTGGGAACAAGAAAATATATTCTCTATAAAATAATTTATAGAGAAATTAAAATTGATTTAAAATTAAAAAAAAGAAAATTTAAGTTAACATAACTCTCTCTGTCTTTTTTTTACTAGTGGGCTATTTTACAATGGATTTTTCTTAAAAAAGTTGTGAAAAAATTCTCTTTTCCCCAAGGAAAAATTAAACACCTTAAATAAAGTAAAAAAAAAAGAAATTTTCCGTACTGTTAGGGAAAATTTCGGTACGTTTTTATTTTTGTCAAGTAAGAATATAGGACCATTTCCTTGAGCCCCAAAACAAATGCCCTTTGCAGGAAAGTTATCCAGAAGAAAAAAAAAAAATTACAGGTTTGTGGAGAAAAATTACAAACTTTGTATGTGTTTTTGGACCCGGGTTTCCCCCAAACTTTTTGTCCCCATAAGCCCCTTTCCCAATGCTTTTCGGTTTGGGGTAGCCCTTGTTACCTAATATTTTTTTGGGTATTTTAAAATGTCTTTTGAGGGCTGATATAGGGGCTACTTTAAAAAGTTTAAAATTTTCCCCTAATTGAGTAAAAGTATTAGTTTTTAAAAATTTAAAAAACCATGTTAATTAAAAAATTAAAAATTTAATTAATACAAAAAATCCGAGAAACAAACAAATGCTTTAAATGGGAGGGGAAGAATCTGGTGCTTTAAAAATTTTCAGCATTTGGCAAAAAATCTTGTGGGTTTAAACCCGGGGTGGCGAAACGGGGGAACATTTGGGCCCCCTGCAAAAGTAAATTTTTTGGGCCCCCTAAGTTGGATTTTAAAAAGGTTAGGTACGGTGGCGGGTCGGGGCTTTGGGCCTCCTAGAACCCTGGGACCCTGCGATGCGGGGGGTGTACTTACGCCACGGGGTTTCCCACTCTAGAATTTCGGGGGTTAGAAGGTGTCCGTTCCCCCCCCCGTCTCTCTCTCTCTTTTTTTGTTTTTGTTTTGGAGATTGGCAAACTGCTTTGGGAAACTCCTCACAAGGAAAAAAACAATAAAAAATTTTTCTCTAGATTTTCCATAATTCGGGATAAATAAAAAGGGGCCTTTTTTAAATCTAAAATTGCTGACATCTATTTCTAAATTTTTACTTCAAGGTCTTCTTTAAACCCTATTCCGATCAGTTTTTTCAATTTGACATTTGTTTTTTTGTGACCATAGGAATTTATTGGCTATTTTTGGTTTTAACCATAGAGGCGACGTTTTCCCCTTTTTACACCTCATGGACCCCCAATTTTTTTTCATTGAGCGGCCCCCTTCCAAGCCGTCAAAAACCCCCCTGGGGATCAATATAAAACCACTTTGGGAATCACTGTTTTTTGATGAAAAAAATTTCATAGTCTTTCCTTTAAGACACAAAAAGAAGTCACGGGGGTTTTCCCACCAATTCGGGAAAGGTTTTCCCAGGAAAGTCATTGACCGGTAAAAGGTTCCAAAAAACTCAAAACCCAAGAAGATTCTTCTAAATCTACATAAGGACAATGAAAGAAAAGGGGCAATATTGAAGTCAAATATTTGACGGGGACTGTGTGTTTCCTTTTCCTTATCCGAAAATTGTGATTATTATTTTTCAGTATTTGATTTTTTTGCTTTTTTTTCCATTTTTTACTAGCGTGTAAAATTTTTTCCTACTAGAAGAAAGGTCTATAGTAACTAAGAAAGTTCTAGAATAAATTTCGATTTACTTTGAAAGGCCACTTGTTAATTACGGGGTACCTTTCCTACATTTGAAAATACGGGAACACAGTGCTTTAAACTGAGAAGGGGGGGTAAAAATCCTAGAAGGGGGGGCAAACATATTGGGAAAATCGAAAACAAAAAAATTTTTTCAAAAATTATTAATTTTTTTTAAAAAAATAAAAACCCAAAAAAAAAAACATTCTGTCATAAAAAAAAATACATTTACACTGATATAATAAAACTTATAAAAATCAGTACTGCACTATGTATTTATAAATCTTTAAAAATATTAAGCTAAGGGAAAAAGTTTTAATTTCCAGTGACCCGCACCGGTTGGTTATATATAAAATTAAAGAAAAATTAAACCTATCCCGGGTCACGTACGGCTTATAATTAATCCCTTTAAATGCTCATTAAAAATTATGCGATTCACTCCCCGGCCCCTTTCCCCGCATTGTATTTGGGGGGGGGGGAGAAAAAGGGGAAAAAAAAAAAATCCTCTGGGGAAAATTTGTAAATCCTTCTCCCAAAAAATTTTAAAAATCATTTTATTTTTCATTCCAAAGTCTTCGGAATAATTTTATGGATATTTTTTTAACATATTTCGGATAGACGTATTATACGTCCCGGGGGAATTTTCACACTTTTGGGTTTAGCAAGACGTTTTTTATAGGGGGGGGCGAAAAAGGTTAAAAGGGGGGTTTAGCTTTAGCATCAAAAAATCATTTGAATTCAATACATCGTTATTGTATGGAGGGGGGGCGATGGAAAATTTTATTCAATATTGGGGCGCAAGTATTGAAAGTTTGAAACATGACGTTCAACATTATAGTCAATGCCAGTTTATTCCCAAAGGACCCCTTGGGGCGACGCCCAGGGGAATAAGGTTTGGGCTCGTCCGTTATAAATTTCAATCCACCTATGTCAGGGTGGCGAAACCATGGATCAACGTGCCATTTTTCAAAAAGTTTTTAGTGAGGTATAGACGTGCCCCTCCTAATTTTTTACTAATGATTACTGGAAAAATAATTTAAAATTTTTAAATTTTCTTTAAAAAAAAACTCTAATTATTTTTCTCCGAAAAAAATTTTTACGAATTTAAAAATTTTTAAATGTTTCCTTTTTTAAAAAAATTTGTGATTTGTTTCAGAATGCCTTTTAAAAGGGTTTTGAGTTATTTTTTCCCCGAACATTAAAAACCCCCCGTTTTTGGTTTCTAAAATTTTATTTTTAGTTCCTTTTTGAGATTTTGTTATTTTTTTGGGTTCCTTTTGGGGGTGAAATTTCCATTTTTCAAAAAAACAAAAATTTTGTTTTTAAAAATAACCCAAAAATTTTAAAAATTTTAAATTTTTTTTCAACGAAATTTTTTTTTGGGTAATGCCTTAAAAAACGTTTAAAAATTTTTGCTTCAAAAAAAAAATTCCTTAGTCCCCGGAGGTAACTAAGGCCCAAAAAAATAACAAAACAATGTGTCCCAAGGGGGGGGTTCCCCCCCGCCGGGGAAACATTTTGCGTTTGTTTTAAAAATTTCATCTGAAATTTGGGTTTTTTTAAAAAAAAATGCAAAAACCCTCTTGTCGGTGGTGTGCTTTAAAATTTTGGGGTGCCATTGATGGCACGCGTTTTACTAGTTCGCCATCCTGACCTATGCGAAGGGGCCCTAATTTTTTTGCGCCCAGAGCTCTAAATGAGCTTAAATCGGACTGATTATAGTTACAGTTAACAAAAATAAAAAAAAACGAAAGCTATTATTATCCCCGGGGGGCTTGCAACCCCACCCATGGGGGGGGTTTTTAAAAATTCCCAAAAAAAATGTAAACGAAATTTTCCGAGGGTTAAAATTTTTAAGGTTGGGAAAATTGAAAATCTATTTGTTTATGGGGGGGATGAACCTTGTGTATACTACTGATTACTAAAACAACCAAAAGTATCTAATTTTTAAAGAAGTTTAAAGTAATAACATGCATGCGTGATTCAAATATATAAAAATTATAAATGTGAATAACCAAAAAAAAAAAAACTTTCAGTAATGAAAAAAACGTTCTGAAGTCCCCTCCCCCCTCTTTAAAGATAACTTCTGAAAACAAATATCCACATTAGCAGAGAATGACATTGAATAAAGTATTAAGAAACATATATAAATGTCTAACAAAGAGATGTCATTATCACTTTTTTTTTCATTTACACTAATTGTTTAAGCGTAAACAACGACGCGGAATTACACGTCAGACACTGAGCGGAAATTTTGAAAGAAACTGAATGCAACTTCAACCCGAGACCTCACTTTCGTAATTGAAGGACACTTACTCCCAAAAAAACCATAAAAACTTTTTTTTTGTCAATTCCCGTGTACAGAGACCGGCGGGCGGTTTTATGCATCCCCCGTCCCCTTTGAATGTTTTTTATTTGTTAAAACAATGAACAATCTCTTCTGGAAGAGATGGCAGACAACCCTCTTAACTAATTCATTGGTAAACATGTTCCATCTTCTCAGTCATTATTCTTCCTACAGGCGATTAGATGTAATACATTGCAAACAGCAGAGGAGGTAGACGTCAAATATTTACATTTTCTTTTAGAAGATACGACGAAAGTGGCGTCGAGAGGGTTGCGCAAAACGCCGGGTGTGAACCTCCTATCCTGTTGCCAACTGGGTGATGACACTGAAGAATAAATGGCACAAAAAGGATTGCCATTGGAGTGTCTTGAGGAAGTGGGGTCGGTATGTTGCAAGAGGTGCTAGATTTTTAAGAGGACGTTTTAAGGGTGCAACAAGGGATTGTTCGAAGTATTGAATACAGCCACGCCTGATGATAATGATTATCGATTTTTAAGCGACTGCTTCAGTGTGTCGACACGTTCATTTTTACAGGAATAATATTTTCCTCTTACATTGATGATCCTTTTATGTATCTAAATCCACAAAGTATTGGAATTAATTTAAAGGATTTAATATTAGTAGCGAAAATTCTTTTCTGTGTGGAGGATATAAAATCTTTTTACATATTATATGTTAGTTCAAATATACATAATGTATCTGAAATTAAACAGAAATTCATGTATAGTAAACGCATGTAAATTATGTCGAATCTTTTAATCCTGGGTTGACTACGTCAAATTTGATGGTATCAAGAATCTGACGTATGATATATTGTTAATTTATCATGATCTCCAGCCTTTTTAAAACTTATTTAAAAGGTATGTGATGGGTCTATCCGCGTTCTTTTAAGTACTAATCCTTTTGGAAAATATTGGTTCCTTAAAAATTATTATATTATAGAAATCTTCCCCCCGACCCCTCAGTGGCCTCATCTTCTTTAGGTGGGTAAGGGTGTCACAATCCCGAGGTACCCTAGTGATCTTTTCCTTTTCCCATGGGGTTTACTATCTATGGTAAACACGGGTGTCACGACCCTGGGGTACCCCAGTGACCTTTCTATTTTCGACCCTCCATCTTGTCATCTAATTTCTTCTTTTCCCGTCCAGACCACAGACCTATGAATGTTTGGCGCAGTATAGCCAAAACTGGCTCTTGTGCCATAAAACACCAAACTGAACTCAACTCAACTTAACCCCCTTCGAAGAAGATGTGAGTATGCAAATTAAGACTTGTATATAAAGATTAAACTTTCACGTTAGAAGGAGAGAGAGGTTATAGACTGCTAACGATTAGCAGTGATTGATTAAACGTGAAGTGAAGCGTGAATACTTCGTAGCTGATTATTGTAATATTAAATTTGACTATTTGTCAGTTAGGAATCAAATTAGATTAGAGGTAGTTAAGAATTAGAAGATATTGCCTAGACGTAAGTGATCTGGTTATTTCAAGTCTTCTCGTCTACCCTACTATTGCTTTCATATTTGGTATATGGGTGCATCTCTTAAGGTATCCGACTACGTTCGGAACCATGATTTTAAAAAGGTACATAAATGGATAATTTTCTTTTTTTTAGTGTCATTTTTAAAAATTGAATACATGTATACAATTTTTTAAGGAATTTTGACCAAAAAATTTTTAAATAAATTTTTGAAAAAAAATGAACATAGAATGATCCATTTTCAAAATATTCTCCGTAAAAAATGCTTTTTTTTAATAATTTTTGCCTGTAAAAGCTCAGACCTCTGTACAGAGGCTCAACTATGATTTTAAAAAATTTACATTATTTTCAGAGTTACAACTATTTGAAACCTTATCGGCTTTTTTTTTTAATTTCTCCCCCGTTGTCGTAAAACGTTTCCCCCGAGGTCAAACAAACCAATACCCCACATGCACTGGTCATAAACATCTGGTCTGACAAAAAACTTGGTGGGGGATAGGGAGGGTTCTACCAAGTAAAAATCGTTACACTTGAAGACCCGCCGTGAAAAGGGGTTAAACTTTAAAAATTTTCTATAGCTCGGTTTTTCCCCATTGGCATGGTGTGGTAGTGAGGGGGTGCTAGTTCAGGTGTCAACTTCTCCACTTGATTGTGTTGCCAAATTATGAGGTTCGTCGCCAACAGTCTTCATGGTTGCCTGACAATGCGACGTTGATAAACGCTCACTCCCTCGTCAATCCTAAAACTAATTGTTGCAAAATATGGTGTATGATTTTCTGAAGAAAGGAATAACTTTTTTCTAAGAAGTCCTGGCTTTCCTCGCATGAATCTTTCTGTTGCTCTAGAGCAGAGGATCCCAATCTTTTTTGTCTCATAGACCCCTTGCCATGTTTTTCGGTTTTAGGTAGACTCCCTGCTTACTAATAATGAATTTTTCCAAATTTATCAAGTTAAAAATGTCTTTTTGGCACCTGGTATACTATTTACTTTATAAGAATTCAATTTAAAACTCTAGTGAAGTACAGTGTTTAAAACTTGAAGCCATGTTAAAAAAAGACATGTTGGAACCGTGATTTTGACATATAAATGATAATATTTAGATATTTATGTCATTTGATTTGAAAAATTATAAAATTGTTTTAAAGGGCAAAAATTTTTACAAAAAAAAAAATATAAAAAAATATTTAGTTTAAAAATAATTTTTTTTTAAAAAGTTTTTTTGTGAAAAATATTTATTAAATAATATTTTTTCCTGAAGTAGACCTCGTACAGAGGCTCAACTGGGATGTTTGAAATAATATCTTAGAATTGGGGTTTTTTCATGTTTAGACAACAGAGGGGAAATTTTTTAAAAAAAAAACGCTGATAATTTCTTCTGGTTTTAATCAAAAAATGTAAATTTTTTTAAAATATAGTTGAGCCCCTGTACAGAGGTCTGAGTTTATACAGGCAAAATATTATTATAATGAAGCATTTTTTACAAAAAGAACGAAAAATTATTCTAAGTTAAATTTTAGCCGAAATATTGTATTTTTGATAATTTTTTTTTTCAAAATGTCCTTTTAAAAAAGTTTTTTACATGTATTCTAATCTAAGTGACACTAAATATCAGAAAAAAATCCAAGCGGTTTAAAAAACCCGGGTTCCGAACGTAGTCAGATACCTTAAATTAAAATTTAATTCCATAAAATAACTGTTACCAGTGGCGTAACGTACACTCCCGTAACTCCCGCATTGCGGGGAGCCCAGAATTCTAAGGGGCCCAAAACCTGACTTTTCAGGGGGGGCCTAATAGTCTCCGTTACGCCACTGACTGCCACATAAAGTAATTGAACAAAAAAACAAATATTTTTTTAATGGAAGCGATGAATCTGGCACTTCAATAACAAATTTTCCACATTTGGTATCAATTTAATCAGGTTTAACCCTAAATCTCCCTTTTTTAACCCCAAACTTTTATGTCCCGTTTTCTTTCTTTTGTTTTAAAATCGACAAACTCCAAAGTTTAGTAATTAAAAAATTTCCAGATGTTCCCAATTTGGGGAAATAACATATACCTTTTAAAACCAAAAAATTTTGTGTGACATCCTTTTCTAAACTTTACTCTAAGAACTTCTGTAGGGCCTATTCTGATCAGTTCCTATTGTAATTTGATTTTTTTTTTCAGTGTGACCATATGAATTCATTGTCTACTCTGGTATTACTATAGTCAAGGCATTCTCAAACCTAGTTTCAAAATCTGAATGAAGAGCATTTAAATGTTGAACGTGGTGAAAATATCCTGAAAAATTGTCTGAGACGAATTGAGAAAATTCGCGAAGTCCAATAATACACTTCTTTAGTTTAATTCTGGAAAGAATACTGAAATGGTCCTCGTCTTAATAAAATTTATGCTGTCACCTTGTAACTGCAAATTAACCTCACTAAATTTAGTAAATAAATCAGTTAAATTGGTAAAATCTGGTTTCCACTAGATCAATTTTTTAAAAAAAAAATTAAAGTCAGAACCTAATTTAATGAGAACCACTATCATAGACCCCATTTACACCTCATGGACACCCAAATTTTTTCTCTTCCGTTTACCCCTTGCAGATCGTTATAGACCCCTGTGAATCGATATAGACAAATGATCCGCAACCCCCGGTCCGTGGATCAAATGGTGCCGGGCCGCCTAAGGAAGATTAAACCATTGCCATTTTATTTAAAGTGGTGCATTTCTCTCGGATTTGCACTTTATATTCCACGTTATAAATCACTTTTATTCATTTTTGGTGAAACTTTTTTTATTCTGAAGGCATTTTATATATAAATGGAACAAAATTTAAAAATTGTTAAATCAAAACAATCTAAAATATAAATAATCAACTTTTCCCCCCCCTCAGGGGGCCCCAGAAAAATAATAAAACGTTGCCCGGTCCGGCGATAAAAGGTTGGGCCTGATAAAGACCACTTTAAATTTTCCCCTTTTGAGTTCAAAAAAGGGCCCCAAAGGGGCCCTTTTGGGGCCCCCCCAAAAGCCCTTATTTTTTCCGTTGCTTATAATTTAAGTATAAATACGAAAAAAATTTAATTAAATAGTTGTTATTAATGATTAATTTTTTTAATTAATTAATGCTAATTTTTTATTCAAAAATTTTTTACTGTGTTTTGTTTTTGAAAATCGAAAAATCAAAAAAAGCATATACAAGAAGGGTGAACTTTTCAACCCCGGCCCCCCCTTCCTCGCCCTTGTGCACCTGTGTGCGCTACTGGTCAAGAGCAATACTAATTTCTTTTTAAGCAAATACAGATATTTTAGACCCAAAAAAACTGTTCCATTGTGAATTTTTTTTAAAAAAAAAAAACTCCATAAATCATTTTTCTCATATCTCAAGTACATTTATCATTGTCAAAATTTCTAGCTAAAGAAAAATCACTAATATAAAATATAAATATATGCATTCCTTCATAACAAAACAAAAAAAACTCTCGTAAGTTTCAAGATTTAAAAAATAGCAAAACACAGAAAAAGAAAAAAATACATCGTTAAACAAGTCATAAATGTGCAACCCTTTTTTTTCTCCACAAAACCACCGCCTAAATCAAAACAAAAACAGCTACACGCGCATGTGGGGGAAAAAAAAGACGCACATTGCTACAATTTTTATTTCACACGACTTATGCTAATGCCAAATCCGAAAGAGAAAAAAAAACCCCACATGCATCGAGATTGATGTCGGTATTCCATTATCGCCCAAACACTTTCCCACTGTTCCATAACGAGTGTAAGAAACGAAGAGATGACAAAATTGGCGATTTTTTTTCTCCACTCCATGTGATACTCACCATACACTCTCCCACTTCCGGTTATAACTACCACCAGCGGATCCTCTCTCCAAAATCATAATGATGAGCACCAACATTAAATCTCGTCGGAAACCCATTTCTTTTTAAAAGCGGGACGACATTTGATAGTACCGCCTAAATTATGTCACATGTCGGTCTGAGTGAATATAATCACGATTCTTGTTGCTTTGGTTTCTCTAGGAAGTTAATCACTGATATAGAAGTGTTTTTTTTTTCTTGCGGGACAGTTAGTTCCATAATGAACAGGGAAGTCGAAGAGTTTTCCCAAATTCCCCCTCCCCTCCCCCACATTATCTTTTCTATTTCCATTGATGAGATGTCTTGAAAAATATGATGGCAAGATGGCAAACTGTCTTGATGGCAATCGTGAGTCATTTAGTGAAAGGGATAATTGAGATTCGAGATATAGTTCATTCATTCTTTTTACCCTGGACTGATAATTAATACCAGAAGGGGAAGTGTTTTTTTCCAAAGCAAAAAAGTAATAAATTTGGAATTTTTAAAAAGTATTTTTTTAATTTTAAAAAGATAAACATTGAAAAAAGTTTTTTTTTTTTTGCTTTTGAAAGGTACCCAAACTATTTGGGACAATTTTTTAGAAAAAAGAAGATATAAAAGGGTTTTTTTTTGACTTTTAGATTCATTTAAATACATTTTAAGAAAAAAATTTGGGAAAAATTAAAAAAAAAAAGAAACCATGATTCTAAAATGGAAAAATTAAAAAATTTACAAAAAAGTACATAAACAAGGCCCATTCTGTACAAAAAGTTTATGAACAATTTTTTTAATTTTGATGCGTTGTTTTCCTATTCATTCAATCATACTATTAGTTCACAATCTCCCTATATATCAGGGATGGCGAACCTTTTTGAGACGTGGGTCAAATTTTGTTCATATTTTTTTTTAGTACTACCTCCTGGGTCACTAATGCCCATTTGCACCAGAGTTAAGGTTAAAAAGTTTTAACAGAGTATTTTTAAAACTAAACGTCTTTAAATTCAATTGGCTTCTAATGTGGGTGAAAAAGGACGCTATGGAAGTCTCTTTCTGCAAACATAACTAATTAAAGTGCATTTTATCCGAAGAAAGTGCTTTAAATATGGTTTTTCCCTTTGGTTTTCGATTGTTTTTCAACAAAGTGAAATTATACACTTTATTTGATATTTTGTATAGACAATATTTCTTTATTTCAAATAATACATACTTTCATATACATTTGTTATCATTTGCGTAGCTACCGCCGTATCGATGATACGGGGCCCCCAAGCTTCAGGGGCCCCAAAATATGTAAGAAGAGATCATAAAATATTGAGAGCTCACCGAAAAGGGCCTCCAAAGAATTTGGGTACGGGGTTCACTTAGGACTAGCTACGCCAGTGTTTGGAACTGTAATGATCAAACTGAAAGTTATAGACAGCATTTAAATTGCATTTGTGTCAATGGGCTTGAAAAATTCAATTAAAATATAAATAGTCCACACAAATTAGAAAATCTTAATAAATTCTCGTAAGCGAACAAGGAATCACAGAAGAAGCAAACTCCGTTTGCTGGTTCTCGGCCACATATAGCCCCGTTGGTTGCCTAGCAATCGTGGGTCAGTTAAAAAGCTTGCGTGGGTCAATGTTTGACCCGCGGGTCATAGGTTCACCATCACTGCTATATACTATACTATATCTTGCTCAAATTTTCAATCGTTAATAAAATACATTTTAAAGCACTCAATTGAGCTGAAATTTTATATACACAATTATTTTGGATGACAATACGGTAATTTAATTATAATTAACTTAACTCCGTGGCGCAATAGCACATAAGGGCCAAGGCCTACTGCGCCCAACTCAGTATACGCGACCGTGGGCCTTGAGGTGCATGAGCAGATGTTCCGGTTAGGTGGTCAGTCTGACGCGAAACTCACAGTGTTAAGTTCCCAACCAAGCTTAGTACTCATTTATCGAGTCACTGGAGGGATGCAAGGCTGAGTCAACCTTGCCCAACCTGGAGTTTGAACCTCGGACCTGTGGTGTGGAAGCGCGATGCACTAACCACTTAATTATAATTAATAAAAATTCATTGATTAAACTAATTATTCAAAGAATTACAAATACAGCTACGTTGGCATCATTTTGGGCGACAATGACCATTTTGGCGACTTGTGTCAAAAGAGGTTTTTTTCTCACCTTTTAAAGCGCTCATTTGACCTGAAATTTGCTATACACTGTTGTTTTGGGTGATAATAAGATAATTTAACTATAATTAATTAAAATTAATTGACTGAAACTAATTGTATTTAAAGAATTAGAGATACAGAGTCACGTTGGCTTTTTTTTTTTTCATTTTTAGCGACTTGGGTTAATACTTTAAGAGATTTTTCTTTCTTACGTTTTAAAGCATTCAGAGTGGAACTGAAATTTTTTATACACGATTATTTTGGATGAAAATTCGATACTGTAATAATAATTAATAAAAATTAATGCCACTTAATATTGAGATTCTGTCATATGTATATACACATTTATGTTAATTGTAATTATTTGATAAAAAGTAACTAAAATAAAATGTTTCTATGTTGACCTCAATAGGAATTGGCTTTAAAATTTTTTTTTGAAATTACCTGTTTTTGAAAGAATTTTCAGGATAAGGAATATTTTAATTTTTACAAAAAATAGAACACTTTATCTTGGTTATTATATGAAATTGCTTTAAAAAAAAACAATGATTGATAAATGTGAAGGTTAAAATACTTCTACAGTTATACAGAACATGCACAAAAAATTTCAGTTAATTATTTTCAAAACTTTTGAGCATTCACTGCCTTTATTTGAGCATTTAAAAAAAAACACATTTCGAGCAAAATGAATTTTAATGTATGACATCTTGTTTAAACTAGTGGCATCTGCTTTCACAAAAACACTTGTAGTTTTTGTTATAGAGAATGGAAAATAATAAACTTTGTATAAAACTAAATAGATGGCTTATAAAATAAAATCATAAAAAAATTTGTCAATTTTTGGCAAAAATCACGATTTTAGGGTGGTCGGATACCTCACAGTATATCTTAATCCAACCAAAGTATGTTGACTCTTACAGATTTTACCGGGTTATTAAGATCGAGATGGTTCAATAGTTTAGTGGTTTTAATAATTAACCCGTTACCGCCCAGTGATCTATTTATAGATCACCTCCCATTAGAACTCCCAGTGAAAACGATATTTTTTAATAACTTCGTATTGTTATTTGATGGTTTCCTTACACATGTGGCTACACCCCCAAACGAGATTTGAAGCATTCTTTCCCAGAGCAGTCCAGAAGCTAGCGTCTGATGTTCGCCATTTGGAAGCTTCAAAGTGCAGCTTTCGATTTTGTATCCAACAGAAAAAAATTTAAAGTAAGTTAAACTTTTTTATGTATTTTACATTTTCAATACCTTTTAATTATTCTGGCTTATTTATATTAGAAAAATAACTTTTTTTATTATTAAAATGTAAGTTTAAACATGCTGATCTATAAATAGATCGCTGGGCGTTAGTGGTAACTAATATCATTTTTTCCCCGTTTCATTTTTTCCAGAATGTCTCGGCGTAAAGTGTTTCACGCCGGCGAAGAAGCGTTAGAATATATGTTTTCTCAGGAAATAGAGTCTGATATAATTGATTTACCGCCTAATGTGGATGATTTAA
>BMAV01024091.1:0-20887 GCA_019973955.1 Trichonephila inaurata madagascariensis
TGTCGTTATCTTTAACAACACTACTGTACATCAGATGCTTCTTCATAATAAAAATAAAACTAGAAAAACAATAAAAATATCTGAAATGAAAATAAATTTTTGTGTTATCAACAAATAAAAACAACAGATTTATATACCCATTGTCCAAAGTTACCTAAATTGTGGAGCGTGACCTCTAAAGGGGCATAAAAATCTTTCATGGGGGCGAGAGCATATCGTAAAGTCAAAAATAAAAGATCATTTTTTAGAGGAAAAAAAATGCTAATTTACATAAACGAAGCAAAATAAAGAATATTCTGAACTATAAGACGTAATCTATTAATTAAAAGTTATTTAAGGTATCCGACTACGTTCGGAACCGTGATTTTGCAAAAGCGTGTAAATGGATAATATTTATGATATTTTGTGTCAGATTAGAACCATCCTGCATGAAAATGGTCGATGTAAGGTCCAATATTTGCTGTAGTTGCCGCACAGCAAAGGTCTGCAGCATGCCATGGTACCTACGGCCTATAATGGAACATGTGACTGGCACACGTTCACTGATTTCCTCAAAAAATAATGGCCCAAGGATGAATGTTGCCGTGAATCGACACCATATAGTGGCCTTTGCAAATTGTAGGAATTTCTTGATGGATCTGCGAATTTCCCTTAGCCCAAGTGCGGCAATTATGTGTTTTGACTATCCCATTGAGGTAGAAATGAGTCTCTTTGCTGCACAAATTATTCTAAGGCCATAGCAGATCAACAGTCCTTCTGTTGAGAAAGACTGACTGGCAATGGAGACGTTGTAGCTTGCCCCGATCAAGAAGCTCTGGGTATGGCAGATCTTGCGCGGAAGTAGTGCATTATGTTTCTAAGTACTTTTCGGACAGTGCAGTAAGAATAGCCTGTCTGTCCAGAAACTGCAAGCGCTACTGCCCCCAAATTCTGATGTATGTGACTGTGCGTCAACAGCTGTCCTGATGGCATCAACAAGTACCGATGTGATACACTTACGGCCTCTTTTTCAGGTTGAACACCTAATTTCCCCATCTCTTTAAATCTCTTAAACGTTGCCCGGATACCTTTAGTAGACATAGGTCCACTGCGTAGGTTCTTTCTGGGACGAAATTTACGAACTGCAGCAGAAGGATTACCCGTGCTTTCGTCAAACAGTTTCATCAACAATGCATATTCAACCAAAGAGACCATCATATGTGTGTGCAGCTGGAAACATCGACTTAAACTTGATAAAGTCTTCAAACGTTTTATACCATAACCTGTTTTACAGAAAGCTTCCTCTTCTTCCCAATCATGCAAAACTCGACATTTTTCTTCCACAACTGACAGACTATGATGCTTTTGCATTTTATTACTCATAATTCTTGTTCACAATTGTTAATATTGCTTCTGTACTCCGTTTTGGTCGCTTATTGTTAAATTTCAGGTTTTTACCAAAAAAGAGATTTTTTTTCTACAATTTCCTTTTTTTTTTCTGAAATTCCGCATTTTGTGTATAGCCCATGTACAAAATTTCTTTGCATTCAGTTCACTCATTTGCGCTGTAGGAGGCCGTTTACATAGGAAGTTTATTTATAACCCCCTGGTATGGTATATCATTTTTTTTTTAGAATAAATACTTTTAGGTATTATATTAATTATTCTGTTTTAGTAGGTTTCTCTAAGAACTTAGATTTTAACATGAGAGGGATGTAACACAAAGCAATATTTAAAAAGACCTGTTAAAAACATTTTGGAGCAATCTTGAATTTATTATAAATTAGAAATAGTTTAATTTTATTTCTAAATTGGATGAAAATTCAAGCACTGGTTCCTATATGCTAAGCATGCATTACGTAACATAATGATTTAGAAATTACTGAGAATGATATTTAGTACTAGAAATCCTATGGGTGATTTATGCAACAGATTCGGGACAAACTTAAACTCGAATAAATAACTGCTATTTTTGTTTTGATTTCTTTACTGATAATCGATTTTCAAAAGAAAAAAATTGCTGGTACGAAATGTTCATTTAAATATAAAATTTAGATAATGTGTATTTTTAGTTTATTTTACGTTAATTAATATATATATTTAAAATATTATTTTATTTAATTATCTTATTTTTTTATTTATTATTTTATTTAATAAAGCACTAGGTGCTAAAAAAATTCATAAGAATAAAATTTTAAAATCATACATTTGTCTTAAAAGAATTTATTTATTTACAGATACTATGCAATAAGTACCTTACTAATAGAAATTTCGGGATTCGTTAACATAAAATGGTGTTTCTTTTCTATAATATTGAGTTTGCACTTCAAAAAATTTCCAAGCGATTCAATTGTGTCATATTAGATTAAAATTTTAATTATTTTTAATCATGAATTTTACTTTAAAATTAAAAGTAGTTTATTTTTATAATCAAATTCAAATATTACTCTTAAATAACAATTTTCATGAATTTACCAAGTGAAATGTAAGTAATTTGGTTATAGATATCAAACATTTTACTAAGTTATTCCATTCCTCTCTCCAATCAATTTGGTGCACGTGTCTTACATTTGCATTATTTCTTTAAAAAAGCTAAAGACAATTTTTTTAAAAAGAATATTACGAGAAATATTTATTTTCTCTTTGAAAATGATGAGAACATACTTAAAGTTTCATTAAAATTATTCCAAAACCTTAATTACTATTTTGAATTCATAAAAGCTGATTTTACCTTAAAAATTTTTGAATGAATTCGCATAACATTTTAAATTCATAATCAAATCTCTACTTTGGAATTATTTCTGTTAAAAAGTTTAAAATCGGAATTAATTTTCCTTTTATTTATATCTAATTTTAATAATTAATAAAAATATAAGTTAATTCAATAGAAACATTTAAGAGAAGACATTTCTCTAAATTATTAATATAACATTAATACTTTGGAGGTTGATGTTCACCAACAAAAAAGAAATATTTTGACAGTTCATGCTCTGATCGTTATTTAATCTCTATAAACTCCTTTTAAACATTCAACAAATTTTTTATTCCAGTAGAATATTGTATAGAAATTTTAAAAAAATGTTCAAAATCAACTACACATAAAAGAAATTTGATAATTAAATTGCATTTGTTAAAGTGAGATGTAGTCGATACAAACTGTAAAAAGAGTTTGAAATATATATGTACTACAAGTTTCGTACAACTTGTCAAAATAAAAGATTTTTTTTACGGAGATGCCGGGTATATATAAAAATGATAGCTTCAAAAATAAAAAAAAAAAATATGAGAAAAATCATTAGATTTGTACATGATTGGAATACTGTTTTTTTTTTTTAAGAAATGACACATCTAATGAAATTAAAGGGTTCTGACTCTAAGAGTATAATATTTTTTTCCAAATCCTGGGATAATACTTCGAATAAATTACTTAAAAACATACAATCATTGTACACATTTGTTGTACCTTGGTAAAAATGGAGGGGAGGGGGCGTTATACGGCGAAATTTACCTAAAAATTAAAAACACAGCTCGAAGGTATGGGTACGCGTTATACGCCTGTGCGTGCTATATGCCGTATTTTACGATAATTAGTTTTATTTTGAAATTAATAAAATTGTAAAGCATAACTGAAACCTAAAACAACTTAAAAATTAAAGTTGAAAGAAATTAAATATTTAATATAACATCTAATTTATGAACTAGCTAATAATTACTGACTTAACTTCTGTAATTTTAGAATAAGTTTTTTCATTGATTGCCACTTTCTCTTTGAAATTCCAGTTCAAATATACTAATACTAAATTACTCTAGTAACTAAATTATAGAACTGTATATATTTTTAATCTAGCTGTGTGGAAAAAAACACAACTGAATCATTCAATTTTTAAGTTTCAAGATATGATATACATATTTCAAAGACATCCGAACATGCACTTGTTTTCGAGTGAATTCATTTGTTTCATTTTTGACAACTTCCTGCCAGAGAAGTAAGCATCCTTTTCTGCTTATTTTTCTCTTCTTCTGCAGTTTTCTCTTTAATATTACATCCAGAAATGTAACAAAAGTCGAAATGCGTGAAAAAAGGAATAAAAATCCTTCGTAGTTTCTAATAATAAAACATGTACACTCGCAGAGAATTTCATTCTGAGGTATGTTCTTTTTATTTATTTTTTCGAAAATGTTCACCAGATTACAAAAGTTATACGACAGAAACATGGAATTCGCGAATAAATAGGGTTTTACCAGTAAAATTTAAACTCTTCAGAAGTAGATAAAAATACTTTAACAAGGTTCTAACTATTTTTCTATAGTGAAACAAAAATGATTTCATTGCTTTCAATCCATAAAAAAATTATAATAATTTTAGTACTTTTTCATATTTGTTATCAGTTTAAACTTTGGAAAATATATATAAAAATAAATAAGGTTTTTAAAATTCAAATATTTTTGCTGCTTACATGTATATTCTATTTTTCCTCAACTCCCGGTAAATAAAAATATATAACTCTCTCTCAAAAAAGCGAATTTTTTTCACTCCTTTTACGGAGTTATTAAAGTTAAATGAAGTCGATACAAACTGTAAAAAATTTTAAATGTATGTGCTATAAGTTTCGTACGTATTGCCCTAAAGTAAAACATAAATAATAATGCATCGTATTTGAAACATAATGATTAACCCCTTCTGGACCGGCGAAAGTAAAAAGAGGCGTTTCCCCAGGCCCACACATTCCGAGAGTATACGCACGCAAAGGACCAACCGAATTTCAGTGCTAAGGCTTTATATAATTTCATTTAAAAATTCATATAAAATCTTAAATGCAATCAAATGCGCTAAAAGTTACATTTTACTATCATTGATAATATCTGAATATACAGTACAAAAATTTTCGCTATATTAAAAAATAATTGCAGATTTTAAGGAAAATGTTCCCATTTTAATAAAAAAAAGTACTCTTTTCACTCTTTTCTCCATGATTATTAAAATAAAACAGATGCAAAACTTCCAAATACTATCGGGCAAACATTAAAAGATAAATTTACTCTCACATAAACTTGTTGTGGCTTGAGCTGATATATATCTTTTAAATAAAATCTAATATAACATTTTTTTTAAATTTTAATTAATCCTTATAACGCTGCTTGCTTTCTTAGTATACAATAGTTTTCTGTTCATATGGTTATGGCAACACCAAATACAATGACTGTTTCCTACACTCCTCACTTAACTGTAACTGAGCACACCACCATACTTTCCGGCCTTCCTACCCCAAATGAAACTTTTTGAACCCCGTACCGGGACAAATTCTGTAAACAGAAAGCGCAACGGACAGACGCAAGGTCTTGTCCACATCAATCCGCAGCACCTTCAAAGGTGTAATTTTCCTTTGAACGCATTACTACTTTTAAGTATAAACTTTAACTGTAAATATTTATTTTCTGTTATATAAACACATACGTACTATTTCCATCTCTGGCTGTCATTTCAACTCAACCAACGGCACCAATGACAAAGATAAAAAAAATCATTTGTTCTTACTTAAATAAAAATGAATCAGAAGGAACAAGAATTCTCTTTTTCGTTAAAAATAAGTCATCACGTTTGTTTCATGAAGATATTTGCTTTTTAAAGGTGTTTGAGTATTAAAATCGAACCACAAATAAAATAAACTAATAAGCCTTCCAACTTGGTCAAAATGTAAACAAAAATCCAGAGCGCAATAAATCACGAACCTTTAAATGCCCGATTCTTCCGAAAAATCTAAATATGTACGGTTGTTAACATTCATAAATATCCCGGATCTAACGAAAAAAAACTCAAGAGTCGAAAGCACTTATTTAGGTTGAAGGTTTTGTGAAACAGGGTTCGAAAAAAAAGGACTTTAACCGCCATTTAGTGCTTTGTAAAAATTAATATAAAAACGTTCTAAACTCAAATCACATCGGTTTGATCATGGGCCTCAGAGCAGGGAAAGCTCAATCTTATATCTGATACCGTGGGTCCTGGAGGGAGAAAAGCGTGCTTACATATGTGTGATCATGCACCTGAACGGGTTAATATAAAACAGTGACCCACACAAGGGGAAAGGGGAGTGAGAGGTCCACCGATCCGAATCTCTACCTCTAGTGTGCTACTACTAGTTAAATAAAGTAAACAAATTCAATTTATTTGATATTAATAATTAATTTTAATAATAAATGCTAAATAATTTATTTTTTAGTGTTTTTTGCTCCCGACAATAGCAAAAAAAATAATATGTTTGGAAGCGTATTGGGGTGTGATTCGAATAGGGTGAACTTTCAGTCCTCGACCTCCTTCCCCCTTGAAAAATTCCTATGTTCCCCAATGACATGAAGCATTTAATTGAAATCTCTTTAATCAAGGAAATTGTTACGTATTTATGTCTAAAATAAAGGAATAAGTGATAACAATTAAAAGTAAAGAAAAGATAAATATTTTTAAGCGCAATATTTTAAAAAAGCGCAAAAATGGATGATTTTCACGATATTTAGTGTCACTTAGATTAGAATATATGTATAAAATTGTTTTAAGGACATTTTGACAAAAAAAATTATTTAAAAACAATATTTTGCAAAAAATTAACTTAGAATAACCTTTTCTTCAAAATGTTCTCCTCTTATAAAAATGCTTCTAAAATAATAATATTGTGTGTGTGTGTGTGTGGTGTGCGTGTGCGTGTGTGTGTGCGTGTGTGTGTGTGTGTGTGTGTGTGTGTGTGCGTGTGCGTGTGTGTGTGCGTGTGCGTGTGTCGTGTGTGTGTGTGTGTGTGTGTGTGTGTGTGTGTGTGTGTGTGTGTGTGTGTGTGTGTGTGTGTGTGTGTGTGTGTGTGTGTGTGTGTGTGTGTGTGTGTGTGTGTGTGTGTGTGTGTGTGTGTGTGTGTGTGTGTGTGTGTGTGTTTTTTTTTACATAAAAGTTAAGACTTCCCCAGAAAGTCTGAACTATGATTTTTAAAATTCACATTATTTTCAAGTTACAACCCATTGAAATAATTATCGGCGTTTTTTTCTTAAAATTTCTCCAATCTGTTGTCGTAAAACATGGATAAAACCACTTATAATATATTTCAAAGATTCTAGTTAAGCCTCTGCACAGTGGTCTGAAATTAAATTCTTAAGAAAATTAAAAAATTAATATTCCAAAAAAAATTATTTATTCAGAAAAATTAAATTCTTAAGTACGACATAAAGATCAGATCTGGAAGGAAACTGCACGTCAAAATTACCTGCGGCGATTGATATTCCGCCTATATGGTGAAGCACGAAAAAGAGGTACAAGCTGTTGGGGATGTGCTAGGTCTGCAAAGGTAAAACACCAATCTGCAGTCCCATTAGAAATAAATACATATATTTAAAATTTAATTATTCGGTGCTGTTTTAAATGTATTAATACTTTATTGATAATTCATATTTATGTAAAATAGGAAGAACAAATTGTACAATTCTTACACTATGCTTAAGACTTATTTTTAATATGAAGCAAATTTAAAAGACATGCATTTTTGTTCTGGTAAAACATTTTAAGTAATAATAAAAGAAACACTTAAGTATATCTTACTTTTATAAATAAAGAAAAAAAATTACTTTTAAGAAATACTTCTATAAAATGGAATGCAATTTCAGATTTTAAGCTCTTGTTTTATCACGTAAATCTGTCGAAAACATGCGTAAAAGCATGTTAAAAGTGATATCGCAAAAGGCTGAACATAATCAAAATCGTTCCGACTTTATTGGTTAAATAATCCTAAAATTATGTTTTTAACCTTAAATATGCATTACTGACAAGAAGGAGAAGCTTTAAAAAATTTATATCGCATCTGATACTAGTATAGTTAGTCGATGGCAGAAAATTAATATTTTATCTTTGTGCTTTAAGAGTAAATAAAATTACTTTGAAGCAATAGTTGTGTGAATAGATGAAGGGGAAAAACAGCTTTCATCGAGTTCCAAAGTTTACCACCTTCAGTAATAAGGCTAAGCTGTAAGTTCCGTAATTAAAATTTATTCTTTTAGTCGGCAAGTTAAAAGACATTTTTAAAGAAAGTATTTGTTAAATATCGTACACAAGAATTTTTAATCACTTTTCGAAACTGTCTCCACATTAATTTATATGGGTTAATTACAACTTTGCATCATTATAATTAATATTTTTTTTAAAAATTGATAATATATGCTGGGGTAATAATTTTCTAAAATTAAAAAAATTACGTAGAGGTGAAGAAATAATTGATTTTGTGTTCGAATTCAACCTTTAGGCCGTTACGAATGCGCTGGACGCATTCATCTGGGTTTTTGCACTGCTTCTAATATTGCAATGCGATATCTCATACTAAAGTAGTTTTTTTTTTCACTAATAGATGTCAGTGCTAGACTATATGATAGAGATTCAAAATACAGCTTTTATGATAATTTTAGTTGTGTAAAATGGCGCAGGAGTCTTAGGTTTTCGAAAGCTAAAGACAAGCGAGGTGTCAAGTGACAACAGCAATGTACATATTATGTAAATATATAAATGCATTCTTTAAAAATGTTTGCTGTATATAGTCCAGATTTTTTATACTTCAATATATGATATTTTGGCGTATAATGAACCCAAAATTTTTTTTAGTCTAACTAGCACATAAATTTTAACAAAATTGTTAAATTTGTAAAAAAAAAAGGGAAGGGTTAAAAATAAGTTTATAAGTTTTATAATTTTTCAAAAGAAACTATATTAATATTTTACTAAAAAAATAGTATCACTATATTTTGTGTATTGATATATAAAAGTGCAAAAAACATTTTGCATATTTAAGTGATACTTTTTTTAAAAAAAAAAATGTGGTACCTATATATATAAACACACCGGTTGATTCAAAAATAATATGACCATTTTCAAAGCATCATAAATTTTTTATTGAAAAAAGTTATTTAAATGAAATTTCCTATGTGGATTCCTTTAGAAAAGAACCGTTTACGTAAATGTTTAGCCAAGCCAAAAGACCTTCCTTGTACATTTTGGGGGGAATTATTCTAACAACCTCTATGATTACTTTTTGAAACCCTTGAAGTGTTTTTATTTTACGTATGTTTAATTATTTTTTAAATATCACCATAAAAAATATTCGTAAAGAGAAAAGTCAGGGTGATGATAACTACTTCCCATAGAGAAGAAAATTTATTTTTTTTATTTATATTTCAACCATTTCATAGTTGATTTTGCAGTATGATATGGTACAGAATCTTGGTGAGAAAAATATTTTCCTCGAAGGTAAAGGTGCTTACTTTCTTTGATCATGTGCTTTGAAACTTTTTGGTGATAGTACGTAGCATCAGTTTTAGCCTCTGGTTCTACAGAAAATAGTTTTGTTAAGACTTGAGAGGACATTCCCTTTCATACCATAACACTTGACGGCATAACACTTGACACTTGAAGTTTCGTTTTTCCAGTTGTGGATGATAGAAGAAAAGGGCTTCATCCTAAGTTATCCATGTTTTGTGTCTACCTTTGCGTAACATTAAATACAGAGACCAAGATTGTTTTCTTAGTGTGTTTATGGTCTTTGCAGACATTTGATGACAGACTGGTTTATTCACCTTTTTATAGCCAATTTTTATTCTCTAACGACACATTGTTGATTGCGATACCAGTAGTTTCTTTGCCAAAGTTCTTGGAGGCAGAAGATTTTCTACAGCGATAATTATTTTCAAGTTCTTTTTTTTCCATTAAGGACTTATTTCGCTCCCATTTTTTTCTTGTAGCTTTTGATGGCCAGCCAAATTTTATTTCTTTTCGAAGTTTAGATAGTAATGCATTAGAAAAATGTCTTTTCTGATTTTTAAATGTTTTATTTATAACAGAGTTTGAACAACCATCCTTCAAAAGCCTTAAAATTTACGTTTCTGGTTTGAGGATCTAATTTCGGTATTATAATTTTTCTTCCACTAATAAAAATGGTTAGATTAGTATTTAAATGTGTTTCATTTTTAAAATAAAAATCCAGTAGTAAAACGATAGAAATTCACCATAAATAGTTATATAATTTTAAAATTGGTCACCTTAATTTTGAATCGACGGGTAAGTATATATTATGATATCTCTAAAATTATGTCCAAATAAAATTATACCGAAAAAAAAATTTGACTAAAAAATTACTTTTGTATTTCTACTGAATGATTAAAATATCTTTATTAAGAATACAAAAAAATCTAAAATCTATTGGACATTTTTAAAGATATATGTTCCATTAACACAAAGAGTTTTAAATTTGGCATTTTACTCTTTCGAGCATGTCCTGTTACCATTTCATTTCTTCTAAAAAAGAATCACTACCTCTAATACGCGCTTTTCAGAAAAAAAGTTGCATTGGATGAAGAGAGAAAAAACCAACGCTGAGTGAAAATCCGAACTGCGAAAAGTCAACGACGCTTCGTTATACGGGTAATTAGAACCCAATATATGTAACTATATCATTTCATACAACTATATTTTTGTTCTGGAGAAACACCTTTTGGAATATTAAAGTATTGGCATTTTCAAGATATAAGATAGCAATTTTCAGATTAGAAATTCATACACACAATTATGTCATCCAACTGTAAAACACATCAACCGTTAATTTTTATTCTCGAAATATTTTAATCATTCTTTCAATAACCCCTGTTATACTAAAACGTAGCTTGTGAAAATTTAAAATTTCCAAAACAAAACCATTTTAAATGTCGTAACGGTTGAAAAACTTCCAGAAAACAAGTAATATAACTTTTTTTAAAGTCAATTACTACTTCGTTAGAAAAACGTACTGGCGCCATCTGTTGTAGCCAGTTGTAACTTCGACAGAAATAACGTAGAGTAAATCTAAAATTAAAAAATAAAATTTAATGAATATGAATTAATTTTGAAAAAACTGTATTAACATCAAGTGTGACCACTACGAGTTAGAAAAATTATTTTATTTTGAATGGATAAACAGGAAGTATTTTATGGGACGGTGTTTAGGGGTAATGGTGAAATTTTTGGACGAAAGAAAACATAGTAGCCAAGTTTAACGAACAATTAATTTATTAAGATAAGGAAAACTAAAAATCAGGCTATTTACAGCTTTTAATTATTTATAAAAAGAGAAATAAAGTGCAGTTGGAATAGAGAGAGGTAACCTGTGAGATGGTGTCGTCAAACATCGTTAAGCCTAAAGAAGGGGTCTGCTTTGTTTACGAAAATAAAACCACTGAAGGGACATCGACCTTATTCGTTCGTGGTCGGTGTAGGAGTGAAAGGTGATCTCGCACTCGGGACCATATGCGTCTGACGTCATCGCACTGAATTCTTTCATTGGACATTAAAAACCCCTTCGATTCTATTTGGTTTGTTTGGCGTCGTCATCCCTTATCATCTTTCTCTCTCTCTCTTAAATATTAAAAATTTAAAACATTTTAATTATTCGAAACTAATTAAATACTAGTTCCTACAAATATAAGAGTGAAGAGAATTAATAGTAGGAATTGAAAAAGCTCGTTGATCAATAAAATTTTATCATATTATTGAAATTATATAAAGTTTACCCTCTTGTAGCTTCATACTATGAATTAAATGAACAATAATTCCTGTTTCACAGAGGTGAGATGTATTAAAAGTATCTAATTTAAAAATTCTTTTCCACTTATTTAATACTTATTTAATACTTAAATTAAAACTATTTACCTTGATTTTAGTAGAAAATATTTTCAAGAGTAAAATTCAATAAGCGATTATTTACGGAGCTTTCACTTATCATCTGATTTCATAATAACTTTTAACTTATAATGCGTTATGACAATAAAACTGTAACAACTTCCCAATGTCCCGGTTTTAACTGTGATTCCAGTTGGAATAATTATCACGTCTTAATCCTTTTCCCAGTGCTCTCCAAGAAAATATGTGAAACTGTTTATTTTATATGAAACTCTTCACATACGGCGTCTTCTTTTCATCACACTATTATATTTCATAAAAGTTCAAATGCTGCCGTATCCAGTTTTAGCTCTAAGAATCAATCCTGTTTATTTCTAAAGGAGAGTTTTTTCCTTCTATCCAAAACATAGAATGATGGTCTGACAAAATGTCACCGGATATGAAAGTTTTTTTTCTCTAACAACTTATCTTTACTTGATCCAAAGTGCTTTTGAGACGAAGATTCCGGCTTACCTGTCCCACCGCCAAATCGAGAATCTATATCAAGACTCTTATAAAAGATATATGATCATTCAGGTCTTTTAATTAATAGGAAAAGTTTGGTCATTTGTCGATTGCTGTCGTTGGTCTTTGAGAAATGAAACTCTTTTCGCTGCACTAACTTTTTTCCCCCCTTTTTTTGTTATTAATAGTAACTCGGTGTAACAGTTAATGCTACATGATTGTATTAAAACTTACTAGGGGAACAGTAAAAATATACATTTTTTCGAAGTATTATCTTCGTTGTATTATCAAGTATGAATATAAAATTTCAAATGACACTTTAGGAGAAGCATTAAAACACGACAAATTGTATTCAAAATTTATACATCTGAAAGATAGATTACGTTTTGAAACATGTCTATATGTTGTCTCCAAATGTAATTTCTTTGTGTACCTCTCAATTTCATTCATTTAGTTTAATTAATTACAATTCATTCCAAAAAGTCTAATTAATCCTAATTTCTCCATTTTTCCCACATTTTATTTTTACGAAGTAATATTTCCTCTGCGATAGTTATTCTGGAGGGCTGCATATGGCTTGGAAGCTTATTGTTAAAGCAATAGAATTCAAAATAAATTGGATTATAATGTGTGCGTGAATGCGAGATCACTCTATCCTGTAATTTTTAAAAAAAACGTTCCTGCTCTAAAGACCAGTGAGCATTGTCATACGTGTTTACGGTAACCATTGTTTGGGTATTTGTTTTGCATCATATCAACTTGTGTACCTAACAAATGGCATTAAAAGTTACCCATGTACTTCATGAAATAATGAACTAAAAATGAAATTTATATTAATTGAAATACAGTTGAGCCTGTTTTTGTGCGGTAGATAGGGGCCGTATAAAAATAAACGCACAAAAAAATATTCAAAAATTTCATAAATTCTTACATAAAACAAACTAATTCGTGGAAATACAACAGATTTTTTTTATGCGGTAGATAGGGACCGCATAAAAAAGTCGCATTTATAAAATATGCCAATCCTTTACGAAATTTATGTAAGAATACTTCCATAACAAAATAAAAAATTAAATATTACACATGCAAACATTTCAATTGATTTATTTTTTGGCAACATAAAGCAAGAGATAACTTTTTTGACGAAAGTCGGGTGGTCAGTTGCTTGTAAATATCACAATAACCAGCTATACAGGATTGAAGCCCTTTTTGGAATTTCATACTCCTTTCTTAATTGGTATCTATTTTAAGAAAATACTTTTCCAATTTGTTGGAAAGTTGGATCCCTGCATATTTTTATTCTCACTCAAAGAATTTGGTTCTTCTTGTCCGTCTTCATAATCTATCAAATTATTCATAATGTCACTGTCTCTGAAAGTTTAGTCTTCAATCAAGCGCGGGCTGCAGGAGCGTTGAGAGAAAGCAACTGAATGCGCATTGTCGGGAGACTGTTTATAACAATTAAACAAAGCGTCTTGAAGTGTCTACATTGCAGTGGCATAACGTACAACCCCGCATTACGGAGAGGAGGAAGACTCTAGGGGCCCAAGGCCTGACTAACGTTAAATACGTATTTACACAATTTATGAAATATTAAAGGCGAAACCTGACTTTCAGGGGGGAGTGGGGTCCTAACATTCTCCGTTACGCCACTGGTAAATAGATATAAAACATTACAGTTGTGCTAAAGCCATTGAAACTCATACACCACATAAAAAACGCACATAAAAAACGCACAAAAATGAAATCGCATAAAAAAACCCGCACGAAAACAGGTTCTACTGTAGCAGAGAACTTAAGATTATCTATGTACTCGAACATTGTTCAACATGTGCGTATATCGAACGAGTAAGTATTTCGGTAAGAATTTGAATTACTACTTTCTTTTTAAACTACACTGCTGTTTGTAAGAAACGCAACACCATAAAGGAATCATCAGAATTAAATTAAATTTGCAACAAATTTCAATTATAGGATGTTACGTAAAATAGTAAAGTTTCAGAACCCCCCTTATGCGTGGCGTGCGCAGCGCCCTCTGAACTGATGCTGAAAGCGTATAAACAAAGGACCGTAGTGGGACGTTGAGAATAGTTAATGATTATTTGTTAGTGGTGAACGTTTAATGAGACCTAAGTATGCCTCCATGACGAAATAAGGAGAAATTCCAACAACTTACGTAGTTTGAACGGGGGAGGATTATCGGCCTTCGAGAATGAGGATTTTCCTATCACGCAATAGGAGCTCATGTGGAACGGAATCGTTCCACAGTGATGCGAGTTTGAAAGAAGTGGACCGAACAACTCGAAAAACTGGCCGTGGACGACTGAAGGTGGAGTCAGCGCGCGACGATCGACACCTGTTCCACATGGCGGTGAATGACCATATAGCTTCCTCTAGGCAGTTGGCAGTACGTTGGTCTACTGCTACAGGTGTTCTAATGTCGGCTTTGTCAATTCGTCGACGTCTGCTGCATCGTGGATTGCTTGCAAAGGTGCCTTTATACAGGATTCCCCTCACGGTGAACCATCGACGGCTACGTTTGCAATGAGTTCATGAGCACAGAGCCTGGCAAGCTTATTGGCACCAAGTTGACTTTTCAGATGAATCACGCTTCAATTTGTGGGATTATGATGTCCGCATTCGCGTTAGACGCTATGCAGGTGAACGCTGCCTTCCAGAGTGCATTATCAAAGGACATAGTATTATGGTTTGGGGTGCGATTTCGTATCATGGACGATCCAATTTGCTACGAATTGAGGGTAATCTTAATAGCAACAGGTATGTCCGGGAAGCGCTACAGTACGAAGGCGTTCCCTTCCTTCAAGACATTCCTGAAGTTATCTTTCAGCAGGATAATTCACGCCCATATATTGCAAAGACTCTTCGTAATTCTGTTCAGCCCAACACATGCAACTTCTTCCTTGGCCTGCTCATTCCCCGGATATTTCGCCTATTGAGCACGTGTGGGAAATGGTTGGTTGGCGTCTCACTCGTGATCCGTGTCCTGTAACTTTAAAAGACGAACTTTTGCTGCGCATACAAGCAATATGGAATTCTCTTCCACATGAGACATTCAAAATCTGTTTGACTCTATGCCATGTTTTATAGCAGCACATATTGCAATGCATGGTAAATACACCAAATACTGATTTCATACACTTAATATTGTTTTTTTGCTTTGAAAATTTCGTCATTTATTTGCACTAATACAATTCATTTGTGCATTAAATTTTTTTTAATTCTGATGATTTTTCATGGTGTTGCATTTTTTACAAACAGCAGTTTATAATTTAAATTATTAGTTTTTTTTTCTCAGAAAGGCTCCTTTTTAAAAAATAATAAAACAAATAGAAATTTAGTTTTTTTTTATCTTATTTTATTCACGTTAACCAATTCTACTGAACTGAACTCAGTGGCGCACTACCCATGAAAGCCAAGGCCACCTACTGTGCTTTTGTCAGTTTTTGTGAACTTAAGGGATGGGGTGCATGTACAGATGATTCGGTTAAATGGATAGTCCGACGTAAAACCCCCAATGTTCTGTTCCCAAGGAAGCTTGGTACTCATTTATCGACCCACTGAAGGGATGAAAGGCTGAGTCGCAATTTTGCCCTGCTAGGGATTCGAACCTTGGACCTGCAGCGAGGAAGCGTGATACCCTACTACTCAGTTACTACGCTTAACCTAGTGATTGAGAGTTTGATTTTCTGAAAGATTTTAACCTAGATTTTGATTTTCTGAAAGATTTTAACCTAGATTTTGATTTTCTGAAAACCTGAGACTTCAAAACTGAAATTTATCTATTGCAGGATACTTGTGAGACCTTCATTGAATCTAATTTTCCCCTGCCATGCATCGAAATGAAAAAGTATTTATAAATAAAATAGATACGACATGTAAATAGGAATAATACGCGAATTTAATAGGCCTTGTTAAAAGGGGAATGTATGCTCATTGTGTAAAAAAACGCGTCTCTTTTTCTTAAAATGTGTCAAAATTCTGATTATTTAATTAATTTCCGCTTCTGCTTTAAATTTTCTCTAAGTCAGAGGAAATAAATTCTTTAATTCGTGAAAAAGTTCTATTTTTCTTAAAATAACTTTCAAACGTGGATAAAAGGTGCTTTATTATTTAAAACTGAATACGCAGTTAAGACTTGAATGTGTAAAATAACATCTGTAGTAAATATGGTAGATTTCATCTATTTAAATTTAAAATGTTGTTTTTCTAATATATTATTATTTCGTAATACTATAAAGAAAACTAGAAATAAGAAATAAAGAATACTGTTCTGGGTTTGTTTGTTTTTCTTTCTCTCTATTCTTTTTTTTTTTTTTCCCAGCTTAACTTTTTACAATATTTTTACTCTACTAAAAGAATTCTGGTTACACAAATTCAAATCAGCGTTTTTTAATTTCACCATGAAAAGTGAAACCATTATTTTATTTTTTAGATCCTGCTAGAAGAATAAAAGAGAAAGAATCACGAGTTTTTTTATTTCGAAATTTGAAATTAAAAACATTTTAATCAATACGTTTGAAAAGAAATACTTGTTAAGGGAATAAAAACATAAATCTAGGAAAAATGACAGATTGTAATTACCTGGACAGTTTCTGCTCGAGGTATATAAATTTTCAACAGTTTATTAAAGAATTGCATTAATATTTATAAGGGCATAATGAGTAAAACATAACAGCAATTTAAAAACGATTATGAAAAGAGAAAAAAAATTCTTATATAGTGTTTCAGACATCAAAAAACATTTTTTTTTTTTTTTAAGAAAAATTTTAATACGTTTTTTGAAGGGTTGATTTAAAATAAACTTTTTTTCATAATACAAGTCTAAATATATTAACATTTCTATAACACATCACTTTAAATGACTGAGTGCGAAAAAGACGTTAAGTATTGGAAAAAAAGCACATTTCAAAGAAACCCAACACAATATTTGAAATACTTTGGTCATTAAATTTAAAGGATAATGACAGAAATGAAACGTAACTTACTTTTAATGAAAAAATTTCAAAGAAGTTTTTATACTAGTATTATTTAAGATAAATTGCAATGTTTGGCATTTGATTATTCTCAAAATATTTAAATTAACTCTAGATTTATTTAAACTGAAAAATAACAAGAAAATCATGTCGCTGTTGTCGCTTCAATATGATGTATGGTCACCTCGCACAAATATGCCCCTGGGGGAAAACCCCAGGTGGGGACGGGTGTCCAATCCCGAGGACCCTAGTGATCTTTTCCTTTTCCCCGGGGTTTACTATCTTTAAAACGTGCAGCCCCGGGACCCCAATGATCCTTCTCTATTTTTGACCCCCCCATCTTGTCTCCCAATTTCTCCTTTTCTTTTCCCGTCCAAACCACAGACCTATGAATGTTTGGCGCAGTATAGCCAAAACTGGCTCTTGCGCCATAAAACACCAAACTCACTCTCTCGCACAAATATGCATACCTCACATCTTGAAGTCATAGACTTTACCAAAGTATTGATCAAGTCATGTAGAATTGCTAGCTACTTTTTATAAAATTGTACGTTTCAGCTCTTAACTATCCGGAGAGAAGCTCCTTAAGCAGCCTTAAGGTGTCCCACACCTGCTCAATCGAACTCAATTCGAGTGAGTAAGGGGGTCAATCCAATCTAGTGATATATTTTCTTTTAGCAAGTATTCTAACACCACATATACTCGATGGGGTCGTGTATTGTCATCCATTAACAAACCTCTAGGACCACTGCACCTCTAAGCATTCTATCTTGGGGTTCCGATACCTCTTCTACTTATCCCCGAGCGGCTACAGAACCTCCCTGAAAGATATACAAATCGGTGTGGCCATTTGTTATGATTCCTCCCTAAAATATTAAACCACGATCGGGGAAACTGGATTTTTCATGGACTAGGGAAGACACACATTACCTGTCTCTTCCTCTGTCTGGATCAAAACAAGTCTAGAATCCGTGTTCAGAATACATCTGGACTTGTAAGAGAACATTACTTGGGACCAGTCTTCGTGAATCTGGAACATGACGACTGTACCAGTTGTGATATGCCCCCTTTGGTGACCATATCCTTGATTGTCAGCGTGAGCTAGAGGTGTGGTATTCTCAAAATGAACAGACATTTTAAATTCTTAATATGACTTTATTAAGAATATAACTTAAACGTCTAACAATTCAGATAAATTTATATAAATGAGAATCTAGAATAAACTAACACACAAAAAGATAGTTAAACCAAATCGCGTAAGTTAGACCACTTTCTCTAAATAATTATAGTATCCGCTTACTCTCACTTCTAATATTATTACAAGTTCTAATATCAAATAATCAGTCCTACCTTAATTCAAATTTAACTTCAATCTTTAAATAGAAACGTCTAGGCGCGTGTGCAACGGTATGCACCTTGTATTAATGGCAGGGCTTCTAGGTAACTTTATGATAGGCTGTCAATTCACGCTTGTATCTCCTTCAAACATAACATTCATCAAATTGCCATTCAACTTACTGAAACTTCTGTTCTTTTAAAAGCTATCTTATTTGCCTTTCTTATTCGCATTTCGCTTCTTGGATTTTGGTTGGAAAAGAGTTGTCATTAATCTTGGCCGTCAAAGAATCCAGAGGTTATGTTGAAAGAAACGACGCATGAGCCCGTCACACAGTTTAAAAAGAATTTTCTGACAGGTGGAGTGAGTGGTACACCATTGGTTATCTCTCATACTGCGTTCAACCTTTTTAAGCCTCCGTACAGCAGTAGAATGGGTAATTTGAGTTTCTGTGGCAGCTTGAAGGTCTAAAACCTAATCTTTTGTAGTTACTCCGCTGTGTTTTTCAGACAACGATGAGAGAAAACGGTGTTTAGATCAGCGTTTCTCAAACTGTGAGGCGTGCCCCTAGGGGCGGAATAACTTCACGAGGGGTTGCGAGCGTATTCAAAAATCGAAAACAAAATATATTATAAAAATTATTAATTTACTGAAAGTAAACAAACGAAACACATTCGGACATAATAAAAAATAAAATTAACATTTGCACTGATTTAATAAATGTATCAGTACTGTGTATAAAACATTTTATAATTTATTTAACAATTCTAAGTAAAGAACAAGTTTAATTATTACCAGTGACCCCGTGGGCTTATCATATATAAAACTATATACGGCAATTAACATTTATCTTGATAATTTGTACGGTTTATACAGTGCCGGTTTATTCATTGGGCTCTTTAGGGGGGGGGATAATCTGGACTTAACCAGATTTTCTGGTTATAAATTTTGATCCTCCTGCACAAAGGGGGTCTGTAGATATTTTACACCCAGGGTCCGAAATCTGTGTGTGTGTGAACTGGGTTTATATCAATGTTACCGTTTTCCACGTAGGTGAGCATATGTAATGTATTGAAGGGACGAAATGGAATAAATAAGCAAATCCTCTGAAATGATTAAATCCTCCACAATAACTATCAAGTTCCATTTATTGCATTCCAAAGCCTTCGTAATACTTTTATGGGTAGCAGTGCACAGAAAAGATCATACTTCGGAAAGACCTCCCGAGCAATTAACGCTTTGGCTGAGCGAGCCGTTTATATACGCCGGTGGCACTTAAGAAAAAGTCTTATTGCATATTTAGGGTCAAAGTATAGTATTATTCAATTCAATACATTGTTATTTGTATGGAAAGGGAGGCAATGAAAATTAAGACTGAATATTGGGTACAAATTTTGAAAGTTTGAGAACCACTGTTTTAGATGCAGTTGTTGGTCCCTTCATTGTGTTTGACCACGCTGTCTATCAAGTGATCCATTGCATAAAACGTGGCTTCAAACACTTGATATGACATTTTGGAGGATATTCAAGTTTTAGGAGAGCTCTATTTAAGCTTGGGCTCCCTCGATTTTACCAACTATTTGCCACTTTTGACCTTCATAAAAATGATGCATTTGAGCCATTGATCATTCTCAGAAATCATTGGATTGTTGTTATGTTTTTTTTTTATTACTTAAGAAACATTATTTATTTCAGGTATAAGCTAAAACCTATCATTAAAAATTAATAGCTTCGTAAATCTATAAGTTACTTTAGCTAATTTCAGATTTATGCCTCGTTCTACACTAAATCATAAATAATATAAGTGTCGAATTTCTGTCAAAAGATATTTTACCCTTTTTAGAAATGAGATAAGTATATTACAATAGAAAATTACTAATAAAGAAGTTATCTAGCACGAATACAAATATTTCGTCTTCTTGCATAATCTCACGTTCTAATTATAAGTAATATTTAAAGAGGGTGATTTGTGTATAAAGACTGTAACAAAAATATTAATTATTTAATTCCTACATTCAAATATAACACAGTGTTATATATATTTCTACCTAAGTGATTTTATGTTTTGATAAAACGTATTTAAATTTATAATATACAAATGTATAATTTAATAAACAAAATTAGAACTTCCACTTTTTTTTGATTGATCTTGATTTTAATTTTTTTAATAATATTTTTTCAGTTTCAACATTATAGATATACAGATCCATCTATAATGATCGTTATGAAAGCTCAACTTACAAATCGTTTCTTTTTAGTTATTTTAAACAACTAATTTTAATCATAATGAAGTACTTAATTTCATTTTTAAAATAAATGTCCTTTATTTCAAAACTGTAAAATAAATTTAAAAAATCATTATATTTTAAAGTAACTTAAATGAAAAAATATATTTTTATTTAAAAAATT